>JAVQKC010144147.1:0-13120 GCA_036025475.1 Philypnodon macrostomus | reverse complement strand
GGAAGTCAGCCATTTTGAATTGAATTTGGGAGGTCAGGTATATTTGACAGCCTCTAACTTGCACATACTTTGCCTGATTAGGCTCAAACCTGAAATACCTAATTCCCCCCCCGGCCCTGAACACATCTGACTAATATGGTGACAGTTACCTCTATAGCACCCCCTATAGACTGAAAGAAGAATGTAGTTTTAGGTAATTTTTTCAAATTTGGCAAAAACATTCTTCACAAACATCCAGACAAATCAAAAAAGTCAAATAGACCCTTCACATGTTTGTCATAGTTTGGGGGCAGGGCCTCTTAATTGCTCGTTAACAATATTAAAACCCTTAGAAATCACACAATGTCTGATTAAGGTGCCCGTTGGTGACAGTTTTAGCAGACGTATGGGGCAGACATATGGGGCCGTTTCACCTTGCTAAATTGTACCACTAAGAGTAGTTCAGATGTGTAATAAATTTTTTTTAACCCATTCCTTCTTCACTCTTGCTTAAGTAATTATTTATTTATTTTATTTATTTACTTGAGTAACATTTTTACAATTCTAATTTATAAATAAATAAATAAAAATTTGATAAATCATCAGTGCCATAAAATCATGATTCACTTCAAAAGGTCTATACAACTCCTAAAGCAGACATTTTCAGCACTTTTCAAATGTTCAATTTTGAACACTTTTAAATTGATTTGATTGAGGCCCTCTCTCCACCAGCTAGCTACTCCCACGTCATTACTATAGCCAATGCAAAAGCTGGAAAAGTAGTAGCAAAACATACTAGCCACCTAAATTTCTTATTAACCACAAGTTTGATGTTTTTTCATGTGCAGTACATGATTAGCTGGTTAAAACGTATAGGGTTTTAGTACAGTTGTATTTCAAACTACGAGGTTGTCTAAGTTGGCCGGACCTTTTAAATATGGATAAAGCCAGACATAAACTAGTTAAATACAGAAGCCCATGTATGCAATACCAGGACAAACTGGCTAGTGATTGTAAATGTGTTCCTAGCCATAAGTAAAAGCCACCAGCATTTGGCTAGTTGGCTAGTTGGCTAGTTGTCTGTATTAAATCTAGATTTAATTACCCTGTGATACACTTTTTGGACCCGACTCCCCACTTCGGAATCACTACTTTAAGAAAACATATTTGGTGCCTTCAGGCTATATACCTCAAATTCATTTTGATTATTAATGACATCATTTGAGAGGTCAGTGTCGTCTCAGCAGAGTCCACACAAATGATGGAGCAAATGCATGTTTTATGAATCTACATATGAATAACATTTATAAGTGATGGGTAGATAGCATTCCAAGACTAATATTAGGACATGGGCCAGTGCACTGTAATAACTGTATTAATGAGTGGACATTTAGAAGGGGCTGCGTGCAAGGACAATTCTCTTCATTTGGACAGCAGGATATGAAAGAAAACTTAATTATAATGAAACAATATGAAAATTCACTGTGTTCAGAATTGTGGATATGGATAATATTGTAATATTAGAAGACAAAGGGTTGTATGAAAATCATTCTATCAGTGTGTTTGTAAGAGCTTTACAAAAATCAGTGATGGCAGAAACCAGTTTGACTGTGACTACTAACAATATTAATATGAATTTACTTACATCACAAAAATGTCATTGTATGCAGACGGACCAGAAGGTTGGTGGTGCGATTTACATTTGGTTTGTAGTGCAGTCTCTTTGGGCAAGACACCTTTCAAGTTAGTGTTAGTGAGTGTGGTTGGTTCGAGGTCATAGATATTCAATATGGTTGCCACTTGGGCACATGCCAGAAATGTTTTCTATTTGGGGATTTCTGGCCAATTTAATCTCTTAACAGGGCATCGTTCACCTGGAAACAATGAAAATGTCCAATCCACACCATAAAGTGTTTAAATCATAACATTTATTTAACCGGCATCATAGACTTATATGGTCAATTCAAACATCAAAGGCCCTTTTCTCCCACTCTGACCAAACAAACTATACTTAAAGTAGCTCCTACAGAGACCACATTTTTCAGTCTTGTACTTTTTACAGAAGAATTTGTTGATGTCTTATTATGAGAAGGATTTATTGAGGTTTTTACTCCAAAAAACATGGTGAAATGTGATGTTTTACAGATTGTTTTAGTAATATCTACATAACTCAATAACTAAATATGATATCCAAAATCCCCTCTGTAATTTATTTTGCATCCAATATGTCTACAAGATAAACTCATTACTCATTGATTACTCATTGACAATCCTTTCCTGGAAAAGTATGTAAATGTGGTTATATTTACACACCGCTATACTATACACTGTAGTGTCTCGCCTTAAAATAAAGGTGTAAATAGGGGCGTACTCACACTGGCCCGACTCCTGCCATGCCTAGGCCTGGTTAGCAGGATTTCAGCACAGTTAGCAGAGGTGAGCCAGACACAGTTACCCACGCATGCGCACACACATGTCAATGAGCTCAACGGTTCAATGAAAACAACACAACTCGCTCATATCATATCGCTCACCGTTTTGATGAATGAGAAATGTCAACAGTCACAGCTGTTTCATGGCTCCTCTAGATCCTGCAACCTTTAGTCTCTCCTCTGGCCTCTACGTCCGCAACATCAAATCAGAGTTTGTGGGCCCACACAAATTACCTACTTTACATCATAGAACAAGGTTAAATAGTAAATTCATTTTTTGTATTTATTTTTAACTCCTCCTGACTACAGCTTCAATGAATAAACAATGGCAGTTAGTAATTTGCTGGATGTCCCTATCTCGCAATATAAATATACTGATGCAATCTAGATCTGAAACATTTTTGGCTCATTTTTTTACCATTTCTACTAAGTAGCAATAAAACAAAAAATGTAAATAAATCATCCAGTGCAGTCAGAAACATAACCTTACTGGTAGAGGTAAACTGTGAATTGGCTCTTTCAGTAAGAACCTGACACAGATCTGACTGCAGAATGGTGAGGCGCTTGACTCAAAGTAGGGCACTGGCACAGCTGGACCGCACTGGCACTGCACCGAGCTAATCTGAAGCTCAAGAGCACAGCGGCAGTCCGCAGAAGAGAGCGGGCATCCAACCGTCTAATCAAACTCTGATAGGATCATAACGGTGGTAAGAGCTGCCACTGACGTCACCACCACTAGTACATGGCACACTGGCACAGGGCACTTCAAATGTGGCAAACTGGTTGGCCAGCTGCATAGGTACATTTCTGACAAAACTATGGGCCTTAGACGGGATGCAACCTAGAATAGCGAGTAGGTCACAATGCCAAAATGTCATCATCAATAAGTTAGTGGCTAAGGTGGTAAGGCAATTCAATCCCGTTGTGTCCTTGGGCAAGAAACTTCATGAACATCTTTGTAGGAATGACAGACTATGAGTTTGGTGGTGGTCAGAGAGACTGTAGATGGAAGGCTGAGATTACTTACCACTAATTGTGCATGAATCTGAAGTGAATAATATACTCATTTGTAAAGTGTTGCCTAAATCAAATGCATTTATATTATCATAAAGCTGCAGTAATGTCTTGCATTTTGACAGCCAATTCACATTAATGGTTTTTCTCAAATATAATAAAAAATATATACATATAGTTTTACTTTGACCTTCCACCCAGACTTAATCCATTATTTTAGTTTTATTATGACTTGGTTCTGTGTGTTTGGTGGCTGTTTCTTGCCTCATGAGTACGGCAATCAGCGTCCTATTGTGATCTGATTTCTGCACTGAGCCCATACCAACATCATCAATCAGTGAGGGATCAAAAATCACACACTGCAACTGAGCCTAAATGTACACTACCTGCTATTACCGGTCAAAAACCTGTCCCTCCCAAAACTGTTGCTAAAAATATTTTTACACTGTCGTACCCGACAGCAAGATGTAAATCTGCAAAACGCCCCCATACGTCTGCCACAACTGGCACCTTAATCAGACATTGTGTGATTTCTAAGGGTGTTTTAATTGTTAACGAGCAATGAAGAGGCCCCGCCCCCAAACCGTGACAAACATGGGAAGGGTCTATTTGACTTTTTTGATGATTGTCAAGGATGTTTGATGCTAAATTTTGTAAATTTCCCTGAAACTACATTCTTCTTTAGGTCCATAGGGGGCCCTATAGAGGCAATTCATATTTGAGTTATTGTGTTCACACATAGGATCTGCAGACGCACACCAATGTGATTCCATAATATCATTGTTTCTCTGATATTATTACAAGCATTGAGGAAGAATGTTTCAGATTCTTGGACCATCAGCACTGGTACCTCCAAGGCTATGAACTTTCTCCTCTGCTGAAGTTCTGACCACCAGTGATTGGACTATTAGTCTCATCTCTGATGGGCATGAGTCTGCCTACAGGAGGGAGGTTGAACGCATGGCAATGCTCATTACAATGGGCTTCTACGTCTTTCCCATGTGCTAAAATCCTCACGTGAAGAAAGAGTTGTGTGACCTTTATTTGATCACAGCACCATGGAGTCAAGAGCATCATAAAGATCTGTCCATCCTGTTGTCTGTTCTGAGCCTGAGCTTTGAAGAACGCAATGCATTTAAACTCGTTCCATTGTCCTTCAAAACGTATGCGTCACTTTGATGGAAGACAGAAGATGTTCTTGCCTTGATACAGTGCGGGTCAATATAAAAACTGCAGCATCTTTATCCAACAGCTCTCTAACACGTCTCAATACATCTATATGTGTTTGACTGACTGAGACATAAAGGAGTGTGGTCAAAAACCCATGTTTTGAACAGAACACGCACACTTCCCCTTGTTCATAATAATGACGCTCCCTAACAAACTCTCTTTTTAAATCTACTCCATAGATTCCTTCAAGTGAAAACTTTATCTCATATAATGGTCTGACTTTCATTTCACCAAGCCTTGAACAATACACGTTAAAATACTCATCATTCTGTCAAATCTATGCATCTAGCAGCCCACTTTTGCAGAATCCACGGCAGACTTCAGTGGAGTCCAGCCGAGCCTCCATTCGGTGCCCCCTGCTGTGGTCCCCGCCCCGATGTGCCTGGCCACGGGCGAACACGCTCCTGATTAAGACTTGATGTAGACCGGCCTAGACAGCTCTCCGCGGCTTGCAAATCATTGAGATAAATTGGGCCTTGATCAATTAGAGGGCGAAGGCGGCCACAATGTGCAGCGTGGCAAGAATCCACCGTAAAATGAGATATCACACCATAATGTCACATGAAGGTCTTATTTTAGAAGCTGTTACGATGACAAGGGGGAAACCAGGCAGAACATTGGAGAATATGGGGCTCATCAGGACGGTTAGAGGCAGTGATTTGAGGGTTTAAAATGGGGCGTAAAGCTTCAAGGCGAACAAATGAAGGTGAATCTTCTAACAGAGACACATAAAGGGGAAATATTGAGCCACCTGAATCAAACACCCCCCTGATCATGGCTTTATGAGCAACAGCAGTGGAATATCGTTTTCACCACAGCTGCATGTAAAAGGGTTAATTAATTGTGTTTCAGTGTTTTTGAGGTTAACAAATGGTTCATTCATTCAATTTAGGCTTATTTCCAGTCCACATAGAGACATCATTGCCTGCTTATAGGTACAAAACCCAAGTGGCGCCATAACCACAACAATATCAAATACAGTTTTCTGCATTTCACTTAATTTTTCAATGTCACTGGGCGGGCGACCACCGTCCAGTGACCCTTCTCCAGATCTTAAGCCAGAGGATTAGTCTATTGCGTGTGTGTTTTAGGTTGATGGGGGAAACACACCTGGATTAATTTATTGATTGATCTATGGTCATGAGGTGTGGACCAAAAGCATTGCCAAAAGAACCAGGTCTGATACATGTGGCTTAATCTCCAATGAGCTCAAATTAGACCTGCTGCTCCCTCACTTCAATAGCGGCCTGCTCAGGTGACTGGTTGTATATTAGTCACATATATTGTCTCATACAATACAGTAGAACAGTGGTTCTCAAAAAACCTCTGTAATGTGCATTAAATGTACAAATGCCCAGATCAATGTGACAACATTCATGTAATTTCGTTTATGTTCAGCAGGATTATTGGCTCAATAAAAGTGCATCAAAACATTAATTTGTAATTAATTGCCATTAATCGAAGATGTACCAAACTCAATCCAGTTCTGCATCTTCATGATATGTACCTGTGTGCAACAGTTGAAAAAGATCCAGCTAAGACTTTTTGAGTTATTGCGTTCACAGTTTTGGCCCGTAAATAATTAATTACTTATTAATATTCATCGAAGAAGTACCCAAATCGATAAAGTTGGGCGTCTTTATGGTATGTACCTGTGTGCAAATGTTGAAACTGATCCGGCAATTTGTTTTTGCGTTACTGCGTTCACAGCTAGGATCTGCGGACGTGGACGAACACTGATGTGATTCCATAATATCGTTGTTTGGCCGATATAATTATTGGCTACTCTACCCACCTCTGAACATTACTCAAAAAAATTAAGTAAAAAAGGAAAACGAAAACTACACTACTCAAGTAAATCTAACTAAGTAAATGTAAGTGATTACTACCCACTTCTGAAAGTGGGTGACACTATTTTTTAACTGTACCCCAGCTTTAAAAACATCTTTCTCTAAATATAGCAGCAATTGTACCTTTGCGAATTCCCTTTGAGGACATGCAAATCCTAATGTAGTGGTTGCTCTCACTGACATTGGAACAAATGCAACACTTTCATTCATTACGGCTCTGCTCTGACTATTGAATTAAAGCCCTTGATGCAATCTCGAGTCACCTAGTGCGTTGTATTATGGAGTGGCTCATCATTCAGACTGCAGATCCTAAAAATTGTGTTATGCTAAATAAGACTGTAGTCGACTAAAGAAATTAGTTGAAAATATTCCATGGGCTAGTTGTCAAGAGCTGAAACAAGACCAAAAAGTGATTTATTTGGGCTTAGTTAGACCTGGTTTAGCTTGGAAGTAAACTAATTTGATCCAATAAAGTTATATTAAGACATACACATATTTTCTGAGATGGCATTGGTCACTAACCTCTTTACATTAAGAACCACCACAAAGAAAACACAAATTTCCCTAAACCAGGACTAAACAAAACTAACCCAGGTCTAAACAAGGTCTAAATCAGGACTAAACTAGAAGGCTAATATCCTGTTGCAGCCACAGCAACAGTGACGTTCTAGTTTTTCGCTACCTTTTCAGCCTCTTGCCAGATGACGTTGTTTTATTAGGCTATTATTGCTGTTTCTGTGGTTTCAATAACCTCTCATTGTATTAAGAAGAAGTTGCACAACAAAGATAGAAAGTCACAGTTTTGTCATTTTTTCTAGAGGGGTGTCCAGTCCCATAGAAGGTTCTATTTAGAACTGTTTATTTTAGGAGTGCATATAGGGGAATAAAGCTACCTTGGTGGAGGTCTGCACTCACCCCAACGCTACCAAAAAATTACCTCTTCCTTGGCAGAGGTAACTAGAATCTAGAGCTCAATCATGACTACACCACTTCTATATCAGGGCCAAACCAGGTCTTGAACATATTGATTATTATAGACAGTTCCATTGCAGAGTAGTTTCTATAATAGCCTTTGCACTCTAAGGTCACTTGGTGCAATATCGTAAATCACAGTTTGTTCATTACTGTGTATGGTAGAGAGCAAGATTTATTGATAGCGCTACAGTTAGCCTATATGCTAACGTCAACAGGATGTACAATCTACACTTTGTTCCTTTCATATTATGAACCGTTTCTCTGTATTATCTGTATATCTTAATTTCTTAATTACCTCCGCCAAGGAGGTAATGCTTTATTAATCTATTAACGAAAACTAATGGAAAGAACTAACAATAGAATTTCATTCTATAGAATTACATATTTAGGGAAGGTCAGGAACAACACAAGAAACAATTGATTACATTTTGGTCTTAATCCAGGATTTTTTTCAAAGAATGCCATTTGTCATATATTTGTTAATATATTGTGGGGGCACGCTTCGTGTACTCTGGCTTACTCTTAGTGAATAAATTTGAGAGTGAATGATCTGTCTGTGTATGTCGTTGTGTCAGCCCTGTGACTAACTGGCCATTGTCCAGGGTTACATCATGCTCCTATTTACATAAAGAAGGCATTACCGGGAGTTTACAATTATCAATTCCACAATGCTGTTTTATGCTGTCTTTCTTAACTATTTGTAATTTCTCTCTGTTGCCTAAAGATTGCGTGGTGCCTAACATATGCGATATGCCAATCTGTTCTTCAGCACTTAAGTAATTGCGTTGAATATTTATGCCTTTGTTTAGTCAACTTGAAACTCAGATAACAAGGAAATGAGGCAATCCTTCCTTAACGCTTATTAGCACCTATCAACTCAAACTTGATCTGGTTCACCTGGTCCGCTGTTACGTGTTGTTCTTGTCAAACCTATCCGGATTGCTGTGTTTGTTTGAAGCTGCCCTAGCTGATTTTGTGAAACAGTGCAAAGTCACCGCTTGAATGAAACACTACCCTTTTCCTCCTTTTTTCATGGTCTCACAATATGAGGATGCTTCCGGGAGCAATAAGAAGAAAGAACTACAGACAGACAGACAGACGGACGGACTTAGTAATGTTAGTGTCTGTTGAAAATGTAAATGCACTATCCATATGCATCTTTAGGCAGACTCTGTCCTTTGAAAAGGGCAAAAGCACTCAGGCGTGGAAGATAAGAACAACATTATAGATTATCCATGAAACACCTAATGACTTCTGCTGTACATCTTGTTATAGGAAATGTGGTTTGGAAGACAGTCAGTATGTCATGGCAGGCACAAAACAACATTTACAGTAATACACATTGAGCATATTCAACGGGAGAGTCTGCATGTCTTCCGTGTGTAAAAATGGGTTATCTCCAGGGTACTCCAGCTTCCTTCACAGCCATGGGATCAATCTAAATTGCCACCCTGTCCGACCGCCCTATGACTAACTGCCTAAAGCCCATAGTCGCTGGGACCGGCTTTTTTAAGTTTTAAAATTCCAGTAAAAGCTGTTATTTTGTTTAGCCTCTTTTTTTTATGATCAATTTATTATTTTTTATAATGTGACAAGACATGGACACACTCCATGCTCTAGTAAATGCTAACACTCCATTTTTGCTAGCTTTTTAAATGAATATTCAAACAGCATTTTCCTGGGGTTACAATTGAAAAAAAAATCCTTGTGTAAATTGATTTTTTAAGCAGTTATGTTTCAACATTTTGATGTACAATGTAAAGTAACTGTCTGATTAGATTTTTTTCATGATTCCAAGTGTAATTCCATTTAAATTACCTTAATATTATAAGAAAATGTTAAATCTAACACCAAAAGCTAAATATTTCCAATTTTGCCAATAATGTAATATCTGCCAATAATGTAATAAAGTTTTTGAGCCAATAACATAATAACATTTTGCCAATAATGTAATAATGTATTATGATATTGGTTGGTTATTGCATTATTGGCCTTGCATTTAAAAAAAATCCTTTGATAATGTAAAAACTTATTACATTATTGGTAAATTGCTATTGTATCATTGGCTCAAACATCACATTATTGCCGGGTTATTGCATTATTAGCTTCATTACATTAAAAATGGGAACAATTATTACATTATTGGCAGGTATTACATTGTCGGGTTCAACAAATTCTTTTGGTTAAAACATCCCATTTTAGAGACGATCTTTCTTTACAAACCTGGACTAACTTATGCTGTTAAAGGCTTTTTTTCTATTGCGATCAGAAGTTACTACAGCTCTATTTGAGTCTGTGAGAAAAGCCAGTTTCTGATGAAGTGCCTCTGAAATAATAGCAGTGTCTGGACTGTGGCCAACACTCCGCAGCAGTTGTTCGCTTTGTCTGTTCCCCTTTCAGAAATCAGACAGTTTATCAAGTTCATATTCAAATCTGGCCTCAAAATAAAGGTAGGTAGGATGTTGCTGTAGATATTTTTGCAGCATTTCATCTGATTTGGGGAATTGAGAATGAGAATGGTTGAGGTGGACTTATTATGCCCAAATCATGTATTTTAGCTCATGGGAAGACCAGTGCCTTAGCATGTATTAAAGGTGAAGACTGTAAGTTTCCTCAAATAATATATATTTTTTATTACAAAAAAAAAAGAAAAATCTGACTCTGTTCTATGATGTAAAGTACGTAATCTGTCATAATTATTATTTTACTTTAGTCCCTCCCCTGGCCTCTATACAGCAACATCAGATCAGAGTATGTGGGTTAGCGCTTTGACCAATAGGAGTAGAGTTATACTTTTAGTCCCTCTGACTTACTTCACATCATAGACTACACCTTTACACTACAACAGAAAACCCTAGGTGACAGTAAAGGGTGATGTGATCTCCTGAGTCTGAATACAGTTCAAAGATGAAGTTCTATCTGGGACATTGAGTTTATTGAGCCAGTCAGTATCTGTGAGCAGTAAGGCAATCTGCACTAGTTGGAGTGAGTCCATCCTCATGGCAGATTTCCTCTGTCCTACAAAAAGTGCAGTAACTATGGCAACTATGAAACACAGTTTGAGTAATCCCACTAATTCATTGTGTTACATCAATATTGTTAGTAATAAAATCAAACAAATTGAATCTATAACTACAAGACTTCTTTGACATTTCTCATGCTTCAGGGCTTGCGGACCAAGCAATGTCAATTACCAAATTGTATTGTATTTACTTGTCCATCTGTTAGCAACTTTACGCAAAAACTATTGAACAAATTGGGGTGATTCTGGGAGTGACCCGTGGAAATGAGCTGCCTTGGCAGTGGTCTGTGCAGTCCGAGTGGCATGAAAGAGTTTAGATGTTACTTTTGCTGGAGTAAGTGGGCCCCATCAATAAAATGTATTTCTCGAGGCATGGGTGAATGAATTTTGGCTGCAAAGAGCACCCATTTATGGGTACGTTGGCTCTCTCTGGTGGTATTTGTACCTAGTTTTGACCTGCTTAGTCCTGGTTTAGTGCTGTGGGTTAGACCTAGTTTAGAACTGGTTTAGAACTGGTTTAGTCATGGCTCATGTTTATCTCTAGTTTGGACATGATTAAGACCTAGTTTAGTCTTGGTTTAGTGGGTGTGTCCTATGGGACACCAATATTTTCTTGGTGTGAAAAAGTTTGAGAACCACTACTCAACATTACATGCAATAATCCAATTGTAATAAAATCAAATACAATATTGGAATTTAAGTATGTCTTGGTTCAAGATCTGGAGGGGTCCCTAGGCACTGCACTGTGGTCGCCCACTGCTGACAGGTTGCTCCAGTAGCATTGAGGGATGGGTCGAATGCAGAAGACAATTTTCCCTATGGGGATAATAAATCGTAACCTTAACCTTAAAGGAATTGCCTCCCTTAGGTGTTTTTTCTATGCTTTGAGCTTTGTACAGTACCAGTTGCTCTCTGTGTGATAGAAGTTGTCCCTATTAGTTGAATGGTGGTAGAGCACCAGTTTTGCTCCATCTCTCTCATACCTGTCTCACGGGTCAGTTAGCCATGAATTTATACCCCTTTACAAAGAGGAGGGGGCTGACTGTAGTGCTCTGAAGATGAAGAATGAGTCTTTGTTGTAGGTTAGAGAAGGATTTTCAACTAAGCAACAAAGGCCCAAGTGGTGAAATAACCCTGGCCTCTAAAAATGTTTAATTCACTTTGAGGAGGAAAGTGAAGGAAAAAACAAAAGGAACTCTTAAACAGGCACAAGCTGGGAACATTTGTTGGTTTGTAGAGCCACATCATGTAACAATACTGCATTATGTAATAATCTACCAAAAGGCAAAACTAAACTGACCCAATGCAATAAAATTGTGGACATTTAGCAGTAGGTTGTTACATTTTGATAGTTGTTACAAAATGCAGGAGTTCACCAAACACATTTTGTAATAGCTGTTGATAAAAGTGCTATATAAAACTAATGCATTATTACAAAATGTGTCAATTATATTATGTATTGCGTTGGATCAGTTTATTACCAAAAAAAAAAAAGATAACTTAATCAGGTGATTGTGTTTGCCAGATTACTACTCATTTACCTCAACAGAACAGTTGCTTTTATATATTACATAAGGTACTTACTCAGAATTTATTTATTGCAGAAAAGTAAGTTTGAATAAATCTCAATTCTCTGTCATAGTCTCACACACACCAGAACATACCAGAATAATGAGCAGTGGTCTGAGGTTGACTTTTTTTCTTAAAAAATCTATTTAGCTGTGGATAGTTTAAAACTTCAGCTCCCTCACATTATTCGTGATAGAGTCTAGTTCCTGATAAATAAACAATGTTTCAACCAATCAGAGAGCTCCTGTACTGTGGAAGCGTTTGATTGGTTGAAAGCAAGTGTCCCGGCGCAACAGAAACCTACAGCCCACAGAGGATCTCAAAGTGAAATTATGAGGTACTGCAGCTTGTTTTGTACAAAAGCCCATTTTAGGAGGGCAGCTACATAGATTATCTCACTATCTCTGTGCTGGCTATATTGCTGCTGGGAGAAAGTGAAGGCGTAACATTGAGCAAAAATACCTCACCAGGCTGACCTTTTATTGTCCTGCTGTTCTGCTTGTGAATATATTACACACTTGGGCTTTGTCATTTGCAAAACAGTGTGTGCATTATAATCAAATTCAATGCTTCAAGCTAAATTCACTAAATAGTGTATCTAGGAATTCTTAAGGTATTCCCAGGATGACTGTTCCTAGACCCTTTTAAAGTTTGTAAACACAAAGTTCTAAATTCTGGAATGTAGGAATACATTTCCAATGGAGAAATTAGCATTAGCCACAAAATAATGCAAATTAAGATGATTTTGGCAAATGACAACCACTCTGCTACATGTAGGTAATGTCAGAGCCTGGTTAGGAAACATTAGTGAATGTACCTCACATTGTATGTTTATTTAATGTAACAATTAGACTTCTGGCTGGAGGAAAAATTCTTGATTTTTAGATTTCACTGGACAAGTCCTTACAGAAATGTTGATGACCACAAAAGTGTGTGAATTATTCTATCCCTCAACACAAACACTACTTTCCTATTTTAGTTAATTCACTTTTGCTCCAGTCACCTCCATTTCTGAATTTTGAACATTCCAAATGACAAACATTGTAAAG
>JAVQKC010144142.1:0-11386 GCA_036025475.1 Philypnodon macrostomus | reverse complement strand
GGCCAGTGCTGATTAAGACACTGTCACACATGGAGACAGGTTAATTTGTGCAAACAGCTGGAGGAGGAGGATGAAGGGTTGGAGGGGGGGAGGGGGGGGGGGGGGGGGCAGAGTGTGGGAAAATTTGGGGCAGGGGGGGGACCACACTTGAAATGTCAGATTAATATGATTTGCTATGTGCTCACCTCAACTGGTGGTGTGGCATGTGCTAGCTCCAGGGCGAAGCTCTCTGGGATGTGATTGGAAGAGATGGTCACCAGGCTGTTCAGGGACTGGCGGCTGTGGTGGTTTTGCCGGCTCCCCATCTGCGCCCGGTCCATGGGGGGTGTATCTGAGGGTGATCGGTGGTGAGCTCGGATGGGCAAGGTCCCGTTCACCGTCGGAACCAGGGTGATGTCGCCCTTGTGGATCTGACGAGATGGCTTTTTCGGGTGGTGTTGGTGGGTGGATTCAGCTACTCTGCAGTTGTAGGAGTTTCTGTTGTCTTTCTTCTCCCGGTTGCATCGAGCGGCAAATACCACCATGATGACCAGGAGGACGGCGCAGATGGCACCCAGGGAGATGATAATGATGAGGGATACATCCAGAGATGACTCGCCCTGATCCATCTCCTGGACATGGTTCTCCATGTTCTCGTAAAGGGTTATTTTCAGAACTGCTTTAGCACTTAAGCTCTCACTCCCCTGATCCCTAACCATAACTGTCAGCTCTGCATGATCATGTGGGAAGTTCTCTAAGCTGGCATTGGCGTGGATCTCACATGTTCTCGGCTCTATAAGGAAGAACCCATCATCATTACCGCTCGCAATTGAGCAAATGAGTTCTGCATTCACTCCAGTGTCTCTATCTGTTGCTCTGACCACTGTAACCAATTGCCCCGCCTCCGTGAACTTTGAAGCGGGGATGTCGGCGGTGAAGTTCCACAGCTGGGGGACCACAATGATTGGCGGGTTGTCGTTCTCATCCAGGATGTTCAAAATGACAGTAGCATTGCTCAGTAGAGGTGGCTTTCCTGAATCTTTAGCTTGAACAACGAAAGAGATGCGACTGACATCCTCTCTGTCATATGTGCGCAGGGCATAGATGGCGCCATTGGAGGGGTCAATGGTGACGTAGGTGGAGATTGAGCTCCCGTGGACAGAGTTTTCTAAGATGGAGTAGCTTACTTGTCCGTTGGCATCCAAGTCAGGGTCAGTAGCCATAATGGAGGTGAGATACGCTCCCGGTGCATTATTTTCTGACTTGAAAATCTCATATCTGCCTTTCTCAAAACGCGGGGGGTTGTCATTCTCATCAGTGACATGGACAGTGAAGTGTTTGATGGTGGAGAGACTTGGGGTGCCCTTATCCTCCGCTACCACAGTGAGGCTGAACTCTGATCTCTTCTCTCTGTCGAGCGACACGTTAGTCAATATCATGTAATTATTTTCATATGTCTTCTGCAGTTTAAAATAGCCCTGGCCGTGTAATTTGCACTCCACTTCACCGTTCAAGCCAGAGTCCAAGTCCTCTACTCTCACCAAAGCCACAAAAGTGTCCAGGGGGGAAGCCTCGGAGATGTAAGCCGCGTCCCCGTTTCCCTGAGCGGACATGAGGTTAATGCTAATGTCTGGCTTATTGTCGTTCACGTCTACCACTTTGACCAAGATCTTACAGTGAGCGGGCATCGAGTTAGGTCCCATGTCCTGCGCTTGAACGTCTATGTCGTAGGAGTTCACGGTCTCGTAGTCCACGCGCCTGATCAGGGTCAGGTGACCGGTGTCGGGGTTGATTTTGAACGTCTCCATGATTTTGGGGGACACATGACTGCTGAAAGAGTAGACTATCTTCGCGTTAGTGCCTTCGTCCGCGTCTGTGGCGTTTAAGTCAATGATCAAAGTGCCAACGGGGGAGCTTTCGGGGAGGTTAATGACATATGATGATCTTTCAAAAACTGGGCTGTTGTCGTTGGAGTCTGTTACACTGATTTTCAGCAGAGTAGAGCCAGTCCTCTGCGGTACGCCCCTGTCAGACGCCGTGTACTGAAGTTCATAGCTGGAGCGCACCTCTCGGTCAAGCTCCCTGAGCACCACCAACTCTGCGTACTTAACCCCGTCGCTCCTGGACTGAATGTCAATTTTAAAGAAAGCATTGGGCTCTAAGGCGTACGTGTAAAGTGAGTTCTCCCCTACGTCTGGGTCCGTGGCGCTGTCTAGGGGAATGCGCGCTCCCACAGCCGCGCTTTCCGAGATTTCTATTGGGATGACTGGCCGAGCGAACTGAGGCGCGTTGTCGTTTATGTCCAACACTTCTACCTCCACATGGAACAACTGCAGGTGCTCCGTGGGCAGCGTGAGCACATCGAATTGAATTGAGCAGTTGAGGTTCTTTTCACACAGTTTCTCGCGGTCGATCTTGGTTCTCACGCTGATCTCCCCATCCTGCTCGCGCACTGACAGCTGAGATGAGGTGCCTCGTTGCATGGCTCTGAAGCGGAGCGACACCGAGCTGGGAAGTTTAGCCAAAACATCTGCTACATCGTCTTTGAGTCGAGCTATGACCGAGCCCACCTTTTGCTCCTCGTAGATTTGGTATTTTAGCGTCTTCCCGGATACGTGGCTTGCAAGAAATAAAAGCGCCGCAAGTTTCCACATCTTTGTTAAAAAGAGTGTTTTTGTCTTCACTGGTTGCATCTTCGATTAACTCCAAAACGGCAACAAAACGGAGCACAACCCAGTTCCAGTTTAACAAATGAAATGCACTTCTTTCTCAACCAGTGGCATCGCTTTTCCAAAAAAAACAAACAAACAAACAATTGTGTTAAATGCGTAAAAGCAGTCCGATTTCCCACAGAAGAAAGACTTAAATTTGTATCGAAATTCCTTCTTCTTTAGAAATGTGTGGCGCGCGTCCAGTGTGCGTAGAAACAGCGGACTGAGACTGGAATCTGTGCGTGTTTCTCTCTATCGTTCCTCTGTGCGTCTGTGCTGCGAGCCGTGAGCTCTGTCTCGCTCCCTCTCTGCGTCTGAGCTGCCTATGCGCGCTCACTCTCCCAAAAATAACCCGCTTCAGACCAAACTCGTTGTACATCACCAGCAGCCCCCCTTCTCTTTCTTCCTTCCCTGTTCATGCCGGGAAAGACAAACGCTTCTTAAATCAAACCCTGGCTGGTGGCCACTCTGAACTCCACGGGAGGAGGAGACGTGAAGGGGCGCACAAACCCCGCCCCGTGGGGTTCACTTTCCCTACTTTCTTCACCGCACAATGAACAGTGGTAAGGTGCAGGAAAGAAAACCGTCGTTTTTCATTGCAATAAAACCACAGGAAGGTTTAAGAGTTTCTCGCTTTAGGTCTGTTCTCCAGTGACAGCACAGTGGCGCAGAGGTCCACATTCTCATTAGTCAAGTCAGAAAATCAACCTTTATTACACCGTGCTTTTAAGCGCACTAGGCACACTTCTGAAATGCAACACAACCAGCCAATGTCAGCTGTCATTACTCCTGGATGCCTGGGCATTAGGCTCAATACATGCTTATATTATATGTGCGCTTTCAAGTGGCAGCTGGCTACAGTCCTCACTTTGTAGACGAGCTTGTGCAGTGTATATTTCACGTGCGCTTCATCTGTCTGTGGCTGTCTATCGGAGAAAGTAGCACAGTAAGCTCTGTGGCGAATCGGGCAGAAAGAGCGTCGGACTCTAATGAATGCCTTTAAAGAGTTGGTCACGCCGAGGAACAGCTCTGTCCCCGTGAATAAATGTGTTTAACATCACTTCAGACTCCCCGCAGCAGAATGGGGCATTTTGACAACAGCGTCCACCAAGCCTACAATCATTATGTATCTACTCCAGGGGGTGTGCGCTCCCTGGGAGGCTTTTCAGGGTTATTTTTGAAACGTTCCTTCCAATATGAATAAACAATGAAACCCTACTGTAATTATATCGGGCAAATGCAGAAAATAATGATTCAAAATTAGTAGGCCTAAGCAAGATTCATTTGTCTTCAATTGTTCGGATGTGAAATTACCTTTACAAGATTGCCACCTAACATAATATATATAAACAAAAAAAAAATCAACACAGGCATTAGAGAAGACAGAGATGTAATCTTTGACAAATGTGCACAACTGGGAGCAAGCATTCTGGAGAACCATCTGGTGATGTGTGTTTGGCAGTGGGACAGGGCGATTACAGCCTACCAACCGAGCCCCGAACCCAGTACCACTGTGAGAAAATGTCATGAAGAGATAGAAGCATCTATACTTTATATAATCTTCTATGTATTTGCCCCATAAGCATGCAAAGAGTAAAAACATATGCAACTTTTATAATGTAGGCATATTCATCCTATAATCTGACCATCTGGACTCCTATATTTCAACACAGTGTTCTCTTCATTGATCCTGTTCTCAAGCAACAAAAAATCTATCCCCAGTGCTATTTTTTATATTTCTTACTAAGGCCATAATTAACTTTAAGGAATAGATAGAAATAAGATATGGAAAACAATTGAATAATTTACCACCAGCTGCTTCCCACTGTCTGCATGAGAAATGTGATATAAACACCACTGCAAGACGTGTTATCCATTTGAAGCTCATTCACATCGCCATTGTTCAGCTTTCTTCACAAAACAATAACTTATTAAATATTCTACAACATGTATGGAAACCAACCAGAAGCTGTCCAATAGAACTCTGGGATTGGGGGGAAAAAAACAACAAAAAAACCTCACTCACTATTCATGTCTACAAAATGTTTGCATTCAGATCCATTTTGCACATGTGGGTATTTAAACAGGTTTGATACGGGCGACCAGCATTTCCATAGCTCTAAATGCTCACAATGCAGTAATGCAATTTACTCCCAGCGTCCCTGAGAAGCTAATCACATTTGGAGAACAAAGTCAGCTCCCGAGTTTGTGGAAGAAGGGAGAAGAAGAATGAGAGACTTGGTGGGGGTGGGTCTTAAACAGTGAGCAGGATAAAACAATTAATGTATAGAAGGGGGTATAATCTCAGTAAAAAGCAGATGGGGGCTTAATACATTTAGGCACGCTACATAACCAGAGGAGCTGAACAAACGCGGTCTTTTGATGCCAATAAATCAGCTCAAATATTCATTCTGTGTAGCAGGTGCAGAGATCCTAAGCTAATCTTATAAACTGAGCATGTTTGGTGTTAACTTTCACCAGTTTTAACCATACAATGGCACCAAAGTTGTGAACGTTCGTCAGAAATGTGTGAAGTTCATATTTTTATGTCTTTGGTTTGGCAGTTATGGCATCACATTTCATCATTCTCTTCTAAGAGAAATGATAGCGAAATAAATACACGTTTTAACATTGGTCAAATATTGTTTTGCACACTAAATACAATTCTCACCAGTTTAAACCTTTAAACAGCCTTGCTAAAGTGGTGCTAAAGTAATCTTCTGATACACTGTCAGTTATGGAATTTTTCAATGTCATTAATATCTTTTAAGAAAAATAGCGTTGTGATGTGAAGAATATTTTTGCGTGTCATAAAATCAGTAAGGCATATTTTTTTTGTGATATCTTACTATGGTGATTTATTTTTTATTGTGTTTGATATTTGATTGATTGATTGATTGATTGAGGCTTGTACTTTCACTGAATACAATTGATGCTAATGTTAGTTTCCAGTTTGCTAACATGTGTCAGTCCTTCTTGGGCTTGAGGTCATAAAGTGATAGTTTGTGGATTAGCCGTCTGTCCCCTACATTCATGACCACGGTCTGCATATCCCTGCCCCTCCCTGTGGTCCCTAGAAGTGACAGGTGGACTGTGGCAGGCTTTGGCAGAGTGGTCAGAGTGTGCAACTGATCAAAGTCATAGGGATGTTTTTTTTTTTTTTTTTTTACCTTTATTTAACCAGGAAAGTCCCACTGAGTTTCAGAATCTCATTTTCAGGGGAGTCCTAGCCCCAATGGGGAACCTATGTTTTTAGTGGTAGGAGAAACCAGACTGCCTGGAGGAAACCTACGCAGACACAAGGAGAACTTGCAAACTCCACACAGAAGGGCCCTGACTGACCACTGTGCCACCGTGCCACCTCAAGAATGAAAAAAAAAAAAAAAACATATTTCTTCAGTAGGCTAGTGTCAAATATTCCGTTCACCAGATTTATTGTTCAATCACAGCCATATTATAATTACAGACAATTCTATCGAAACTCATGCAGACTTTAAAAGTGTAAGCCAATAAAATGATGAAGTGATGAGTTTGTGGATTAGCTGTCTGTCCCTTATATTTATGACCGTGCCCTGCATACCCCTGCAGTCAATAGAAGCAGCAGGTGACCTGAGACAGAATGGACAATGTAAGTGTGCCACTGATCAACATCATAAGGAAATGAACAGCGTAGTTACTAAATCACTATTGGTCAAATATTTATTTAACTCTTAAGTCTTTTGTACACTACATGCTTAAGTTGAGGTATTTCTTTTTAAACAAGACACCTTTACTAAAACTGATGCATCCCTCCAGGCAGAGAAAGTGCAATCCAATAAAACCCCTGGATGCTGATGCTAGTTTTCACTGGCTAATATTTGTGTCAGTAGTTTGTTGGCTTGTTATAAAATGATAGTTTGTAGAGTAAACATCTGTCCCTTCATTCATGACCATCCCTTGCATGTCCCTGCCCCTTCCTGTGCTCAATAGAAGCAGCAGGTGGACTGTGGCAGACTGTGGTATAGTGGCGAGTCTGACCACTGACCAAAGCCATGAGGAATGTGTTTTCCCTGCCTCCTCCCTGCCTCTCGGTGGTACGGTTGTAAAGGCACGCGAGCATCTGTCGCCTCGTCTGCCTGCTCATTGTCACTTATTCAATTAGCAGCGATTTGGTGGATTCTTTTCCAATGGGGAGGAGCTGGACCACATAGTGATTGCTTTCACTGGGGCTGGAGGGAGACGCTAATTCCTCCCCCCTGCACATACACAAACACACTACTACCCCCATCAGTGCTAGCATTGTTATTCAGCCCGGTCGCTTCCATGCTTGCTTTTATTAGGGGGTCCATAGAGCTTTATTACTTTATGACTCGTTGGTTACCATTGTGTGTATCTATGAAAAAGGAGCACTGCCTTGTACTTGTTCACTCTGCATGTGACGATCACAGACTTAGCACAACATATTGCAGGCGATGTCAACAGTTGGTCGACAAATTTATAGCCCATGCAGAACTATGAGGCTAAGAAAAGGATGCGCCCGGTCACCTTTAGAGAGTGCCTGCATGCATTGCCACACTGCTGTCCCAAAGCCCAGCGCCCAATGAAAAGAACAGGCTCGTTATTGCTTTTTTACTGACTGATGCAGGAGGAGAGGTGTATAAAATATTCATACCTTTTCTTTTGCAAGACCAGTACAAAGTGTCATTTTAACTCTGGCATGGACACACTGCATGGTTGACCAAAGCATTTGGTATTCTCTTCTCCTCTCCACAGTAAGAAGAACTTTTGGTAACTGCCGGCTGTTTCTTATGAGATTTTTCCCCCAACAGAACCAAAACTGTTTTAATATTCATTGCATTCCATTTATTGTAGTCCAGCCTTTGGTATTTAAAAAAAAACAAAAAAACTTTGCAGAGCCCACTTCATATTCAGTTCAAATATTTGATGGTCTATTTCTTGCATTCTGGTATGCAGCATGTCAAAAATAATGTGGATATATAGAAATTGGTCTTTGTCCCACAAAAATGTGTTCTCAATACCATTTGGTTTACTTAATACAGTCCTAGGTTCTTTGGCCTTGGTACATGAGTCTTGGGTTGATACTAATTTGAGCCTGATTTAGTCCTGGGGTAGTTTTTAGTCCCGGTGTAGTTTTTATTCCTGGTGTAGTTTTTATTCCTGGTGTAGTTTTTAGTCCTGGTGTAGTTTTTTAGTCCTGGTGTAGTTTTAGTCCTGGTGTAGTTTTTATTCCGGGTGTAGTTTTTAGTCCTGGTGTAGTTTTTAGTCCTGGTGTGGTTTTTAGTCCCGGTGTAGTTTTTAGTCCCGGTGTAGTTTTTATTCCTGGTATAGTTTTTAGTCCTGGTGTAGTTTTTAGTCCTGGTGTAGATTTAAGTCCTGGTGTAGTTTTTAGTCCTGGTGTGGTTTTTAGTCCCGGTGTAGTTTTTAGTCCTGGTGTAGTTTTTGTTCCTGGTGTAGTTTTTAGTCCTGGTGTAGTTTTTAGTCCTGGTGTGTTTTTTAGTCCCGGTGTAATTTTTAGTTCCGCTGTGGTTTTTAGTCCCGGTGTAGTTTTTAGTCCCGCTGTAGTTTTTAGTCCTGGTGTAGTTTTTAATCCTGGTGTAGTTTTTAGTCCTTTAGGCCTTTGAATTATGATGTCTTCAATTGAATTCAAATGTCAAAACGCACACTCAAGTATCCCCAGTTATTTTGTCATGTCATATCATGTTTCTCTAATACTGTGAAGCCCTCCTTGAGTCATCTTTTGCTGACTTTATGTGCCTATATTTGCAGCCACACACACACACACACGTACACACACACACACACACACACACGCACACACACTGACTGAATGGCACTGACATCCAGGAGCATTGGCCTATACCACAACATGGCTCTGTGAAACACAAAAGCTTCACAAGCAATCAGCACCATGACACTCACCATTCAACCGCTCCACTCTGTCTTCATTTAACTTTACTCCGTTGTCCCATCAAGGTCAAGACTCACATGGCACCATAGAAAAGCATACAGAAGCCTGTACTAAGTATTCAACAACTGTATGGTGTCATTATAGTCTTGCAACCGATCCATTACGCCTGTTGTCATTGGGACTTGTTAACACAATCTTGTTGATGTTACAATTCCATTAGTAATTCTCACATGAAACTCTGAGTGGTAATTGAAATAACCATAGCCTCATTTTCATTTCTTAAGTGCTCTGAAATACCGGGTGTATTTAAAGGGCGTGGTTGGTATCAAAGAGGGTTTAAACGGCTACTTATTTGTATTATGGAAGAGGATGGTGAGAGAGAGAGAGAGCGAGAGAGAGAGAGAGAGAGCGAGAGGGAGAGAGAAAGAGAGAGAGAGAAAACAACTCATGGAGTCTTCTTAAAAGAAGTGATACAAAAAAAAAAATTCTTTGGCTTTCCAGCTCTAAAATGATTAATAAAGCTGTAAAAATTATGTCCAACCACAGATTTTCTTTTTTGTAGTGCATTCTGCATGTCCTACCTTTGTCTCTAAGACCCCTGTCCACACGGAAACGTATCCGCTAAGGTATTTTCATGGTTAGGCATTACGTTCACATAGATCTAGCATTTTGGGAATCTGATTGAACAAAAGATTTCAAAACGCCGGTTTTCGCGTTTCTATGTGTTACGAGCAACACGCCTCTTTTCTGAAATTATATTGTTTAGGCCCTCCTCGCTTTTATAACCCGCTGCACTGACAATAACAACAAACATGGCACTGCCCAGTGTTTTCACAGAAGTGTCATGGCGCCACCAACAGGCCGGGCATTCACACTACAGTGTTTCAGCTGGTGCCGCGTGAACCCAGGTGGACACATATTTTCTAAAACGATGCCGCCTTCACGAGACACGTTTTTGAAAATCTACTGTTAATGTCTTCGTCAGGCTTCAGCAGACCCATCATACAACACTATACACACTGCTAGTGCTAAATCTTTAAGAATACATTCATTTTGTGGGCTTGTTTTCAGCAGCTCTAATTCTCAACATCATTAACCTTTAAAACTTATCAAGATGGAGTCTATTATTAGCAGATATGGTGCTAAACCATAAGAAGATAAGAAGCCTTTGTGAAAATACTATAGCTATGTTGAGCAAATATAAACTAGATTAATTACTAAGGGCACTTCAGGAAGCCCCCAGCTCAATATTCTCTCTCTAACACTTAACAGCAGCCCCCTTGAATTAATGAAAACACAGGTAAAATGTATTAGTCTTTAGCAGTAGTATAAGCTGGGAATGAGAAGCCCTAGAGGAGGTTTTTAGAACGGGCCTCCAAATGAAGCACATTTAGACTTTACAACAAAGGGTCTATTTTGTGTTTAATCATCTTTTGAGCGTTGTGTTAATTCTGTCTCCTCATACCCCAAGTTATGTTACACACAATGAAGTATCATCATATTCACCATATTTTGGTCTCCTTACTTTGAAAACCATTGTCCAATCCAATAAACACTGTGATGCAGACAGATGATTATGATTTAGTCTTCAGTTTAGTTTAGTTTTTTATTTGGTGCTGGTTGGGTTTTTAGGGTCTCTTGAAATTTCTTTGGGATCAATAGCATGTCTAATCTGATCTAATCTGTTCTCATTTTCACCCAATTATGACCAGTAGATGCAGAGATTTTTATTTCTGCTAGAATTTATATTATTAAATTTAGCTGAAGCCATTCTGTCAAAAAGCTACCCATATAGTTTTTGCAAATCACATTTTTATATTATTGTCACACATGGGCCCCTCTAGCTCATGAGCCCCTGAGCAGTTACCTTGGCTGTACTCACTGATGTTACGACCCTGGTCTTGATAAGTAATGTGCCCTAACACGTATTCATGATTCTCCTAATATCAATGTGTCGATTGCTTTGAGTTTTTATGTGTGTGAGATTGACGTGTTGTTGATTTGTTGGGGACTGCCTTTTTCCCTGATACCATGTCTGTCTCCTGTTGATGACTGACAGCTAATTTGTGGTCCAGAGATTAGCGCTTTAGAGAAGGAACTCTCTTTTTCCTCTCGAAGACGTGCCACCATCCAATCCGAATTGGTCCCATTTGGTGCGTTTTCTTCTTCCTTTGACAGAACATGTGTGTCAGCCTGGTATAATGAGGACAGGCATGGGCTTTTCACATGAAGGTGGCCATCATCTCCGAGATATTCATTTCTAACATGTAGTGACAGAAGCTTTTTTAATGTGTCACTGCAATAGTTGTGAACAGAAACAGAAAAAAAAAACATTTGTGGAAGTGCTTTTTACAGTAACATTGCTAGCGGATCATTTTTCGGACAAAGTTTCTGAACACATGCTGTGGTTTTGATGAGGAGCTTGTAATGAGGTTGAGGTCACCAGAGTGTTGGTGCAGAGCAAAAAAAAAAAAGGATTTTCTTGTAATGTTTGGATTAGAAAATGTTGGTTTTTTACAGTGTTTTAAAAAAAAAGTGAAAACCATTTCAGGTGACTACCTCTTGAAGCTCATCAAGAGAATGCAGAGTGTGTGCAAAGCAGTAATCAGAGCAAAAGGTGGCTACTTTGAAGAGACTAGAACATAAGGCGTATTTTCTTTAACACTTTTGTGTTAGCACGTATTTCCACATGTGTTAATTCATAGTTTTGATGCCTTCAGTGTGAATCTACAATGTCAATAGTCATGAAAAGAAAGGAAACTCATTGAATGAGAAGGTGTGTCCAAAC
>JAVQKC010144137.1:0-11104 GCA_036025475.1 Philypnodon macrostomus | reverse complement strand
GAGAACAGCTCCACACTTAAATATCAGATGGAACTTACAACAAACAACTGTCTTTCATGTAATATAAATGTGCTTATGTGTGGTAAAGGCCACAGAACACGCTGAATTACAAATAGTGTAGCTTAAGCAGTTTCCTGAATAGTGCCATTAAGACTGTACTGCCCCTGTATTTTAGCAAAGATAATTACAGCATAAGTCATCTGAGAAAAAATAGACTTTCACCCATGTGCTGTGTTATAACTGTATTGGTGTTGGCGAGGGAAGGAACTGTTTCCGCTCACATGCTTCCACAGGAAAGGAGCGCTCTGATTGGTTGAAACTGTTTATTTATCAAGAACTAGAATGTATCGGGTTAACGTGAGGAATCACAAAATTCACAGCTTTATCACAACTATTTTTATTTTAAAGAATTAAAAGTCCAAAAAACTCCAGATCTCTGTATGTTATTCTCACACTACCTGGTTTGTGTAAGACCGTGACAGAGGGTTGCGAAGGAGGGAGGGGAAGTGTATCAGTCAAACAGCTAGTGCAGCTTTAAGAAGAAATGCTCTCTGTGTATTACATGTTTTCAAGTTTGTATTAGTTTGAATATTTTGTAATGTACCATGTAGAGCGAGTTATAAAAATGAGTTTAAATCTAAAAATGAAAGAAAACAGGATGTATCAATCAGGATGATTTGGTGCGCTTGTCTCCCACAGTGTGATGTTACATCCCAACAACACCTCCAGCTGCTAGTGATCTGTGAAGAAGTCTGAGGTTGTATCCAGGCACTTAGCCGAGCCCTCTGAACACCGCTCACCTCGACCTAGCTAACAAGGCAGTGCTCAGTCTTCATTTTAAAGACAACAGCCTATTTTCTATAGAGCATTGAGGACTGAAAACCAAGAGACAAATGAACAAGAACAGAAAGCACATTTCTAAACACGTTGGTCTATTATACCTCCACAGTTATTCTGCCTGTTGTCACTAATCAATAGAGAGTGCTTTGCAAAATATTTATTCAGTTCCCAACATAACAGTCACAAAATGATATGCATTTTGTTGGGAAAACAGTGCAAATGTAATTTTTTGTTAACCAGTGACTTTATCATAGGTTGATATCATTTTAATCTCGGCTCTTTGCTGAGGAGGAGATAGCTGCTGATGGAGGGGCTGTTTCAGTCTGTGGACATAACCATTTCTTCTATTACTTCCTCACGGATCTCCTCGTGCTTATTTTCTTTCACGCAAACACAAAAATTAATATGAGGCATCGCCAAGGCCTGTTGTCTGCGGAAAAGCATAGAAATAGATTGTTTTGCCGGTGTGGTGCAAATGGAATGCCAGTGGAGCTGAGTGCTGTACGTGTGTCAGATTAGAGAGGGCAAAAAGCATTCAGCAAGCTGCTGGCTTTCTCTTTTTCTCCGCTGTGCTAGAGTCATGGTCAATTGAACTTTAAATGATCAATTTGGAAGCGAAGAGCCTGTGATCAATGGCCTAATGGTGGAAATACCAATGTTCTCTGTCTGTGATGTAAGAGCGCTGAAACTAGCTCTGACAGCCTGTCTTTCAGCTCGCAACGCTCCTCTTTGCATTTTGGGAAGAAAAAAAAGGTGTGAGTGAGTGTATGGTGCTTGTGGAAGAAGTTGGCACAGTGCACAAGATTTCACATTTTTATAGTGAGAACATGCAGCATGTACACATGCAGACCAGAGTCCAACAGGGACACATTTACAGTATTGGATGCTGCTTATTTTTATTGAACACATTTCCTGCAGACATTGTCATGATTGTTTCTGAATATTGCAGCTGAATCAGTTAGAATAAAAACACTGCAGACTATTGCCAAGTTTGTGCTTTGATTTGTTTGAAGCCAAACACCACAGAGTAGCTACAATACTTCACTGATCAACACAGCGCTATATCACATACAGAGCACATTCTCCTCCACTCACACCGCACTGGCTCCTGCTGAATAAAGCACAATACCTGCACATTAAAGTCTGCTCAAGTTAAAGATTGGAACATTGTCCCTTTTGACACCATTCAAAGCTAATGAAAAAATGAACCATTACCTTGTTAAATTAGAGCCATACAAAATGTTTGTTGCCATGACAAATACATCCATCATAAATATTAAGACACTATTGGAAAGTCCAACAAGCGCAAAGTGGTTTGGAGGGTAGCAGATTTTGGAGCACAGCAGAAACAGAGGGAGGCAGAGAATAGCACAATGGTCCAGTGCATGTAAAGCAGTTATCTTCAGAAGTACATCCTGTTACCATCGAACCACTTGGCTGCTGTAATCCTCTGTAGTGGCTACCTCCTCGAGCCTGTTCACCGATTCACCGTCCTGGTCCTCTTCCTCCGGCCCTCCCCCCGCTCCCAGTCTGAGCAGCTGGGCCCAGTATGTCCTGTGCAGCCGCTGTCTGTGCTGCCTCTGCTGACGTCTGCGCAGGCGCTCCTCTTGGTGCTGCTGTTGCCGTTGGTATTGGTAGCGGTGCAGGAATAGTTCCTTGGCGTATTCGTACAGCTCCACATCCAGAGCGTTGAGGCCCTCGATGCGCCAGCGCACCTTCTCACTGATGCCCACACTGGCGGCGCGAGTGCTGTTGATCTGCGTAAAGGCCCGGATGAAGCGCAGCCCGAACGTCCTCTCAAACAGGTACTGCGTCTTGCGCTGAAACTCGGTCAGTCCGTAGAAGGCCATGTTACGCAGGTTGGCTTTGGCGCTGGCCAGCAGCACGTGGCCTCGCTCCAGCTCGCTCATGGACGACATGTTGTAGCAGCCCACTAGACTCAGGTCGGCAAGCATGCGCACCTGCCTGTTGTTGGCCAGGTTAGAGGGGCAGTTCATGAAGTCTGCCAGAGGCACGCCTGTCCAGTCCTCTCCGCTGTAGCAGGCGGGCAACTCGTCCTGAGTGGCCGGGCGCCCATCACACATGTGGAGGGCCGTCTTCCATGTGGCCCCTCTCTGGACGTGCTTCCACTCACTCAGGTACCGGGACACAGGGTCACGGAGCATTGTGATGTAGTAGAAGTTCCTGTAACAAAAGACAGCATCTGTCAAAACATTGCTTTACATTTTAAAGTCATTAAAATGTATATAAGATGCTTTTACATTAAACTGTGAGGCACATAAAAATCAAGTCTCCCTATAAATTGCATTTGGCCTCAGACTGCAGAAGAAGGAGGGAAGTGGTCCCTGGAGTGGAGTACAGTCGCTGCAGTAGGTTCATGTCCCAGTAATGTCACACTAATGTCCTCAGTGTCCTGTGCTGTATGCAGTGCATCACACCTCCTACATATGTTTTCATGTGGCATACACAAGACCGTCTCCATAATGACCTCTTGAGCTAACGGTGTTTCCAAACATCCCGATGAATAAATTACAGCAACATTAACTTTAAATGATCCTAGTGTGTGCTGTGAATCATAGGGAAGCTGAAGTGAGGGAGGATGAAACTATTGATTACATTTCCTCTATGTGCAGCAGTTCACAAACAGCAGCCTGTTCATATGAGAGCATGAGACAATAATGACATAGGAAGCAAATCAATATTGAGCATTTAATATCCTGCAAATGTATTTTTTCTTACTATGTCATACCAATTTGATTCTTTCTACCACTTGTATAGAGTTTTCCATTCCTTGCACCTTTAATATTTTGAGATCACTCAGAACTGCCCCAAACAACACTTCAGAAATTACTGTTAGCATCTATGTGAAAGCCTTTCAGCAAACACAGCTCCGTGCTCTTCTCTATCGAGTTCAGCAATGGCCAGCCTCACAGCGAGGTGACTGAAGGAGTCAGCGCTGGGAGAAATTCAAACATTTTGTTAGTTTTTAAAACGAGAAAATGTGTGTGTCATGTGCAGCATCACAGTGACCTCCCCGTGTCACAGAAAGCAAACCAAATCTAAAGACTAATCAAAAGTCACAGTTCAGCGCTTCATCCAACAGACACCAGTAGGCTCAAATCAATTATCAAATCAAGACTTCCATTCAAAGCTGCTTTCAAACATTGCTGCTTCCATGGATATAGTGTACATATGTATTAAGACATTCATTTACCTCTACTAATTTACTAACCCCTAACCCTGTTTACAGTATGGCTCAAAAGCTAAAAAGAAAAAGCATGATTGTATGTACTGAAATTGTGTGCTCAATTTAATGACTTTATAATGAAATTCAAAAAAGCCAATGTATCTTATTTTGCATCTGTATAAATTTGATAAGCTGTTTCAAAGCAAAGCAGCGGTCTGTTTAGCCAGAGCTTTTACAAAGAGAGCATTCAACCACTTAACTGCTAAATTTGATTAAATGGAGAGAAGCTGTCTTAGTGAGCACAGAGCATGCCGCCAAACAGCCTTAAAAGGTCCACAATTCAGCAATTATTGCCGTCCGGCAGATATCAATCAGTGTGATATATATTTAAGTGAGTGCCATGATATCACGGCAGAGCAGACCCGCAGACAGAACACCACCCACAGATAATGGCCATCCACGGAGGAACATAAGTGAATTAGCCTGCCATCTTCGGCGGGTTGAGCGGACAGCCCGAGATGGATGGACACAGAGCTGCCTTTGTTGTAGTCGCTGGAGAAGGGCTCACTCTTCTCCTTCCTCCTGTGCCTATCATCTATCTGTCCAGCTAACCGTGAGACAGGGGATCAATAGATATCCACACGGCCCACCTCGGTGCGTCTGCGTTTTCATCCTGACCTATTGACAAAGAGCAGCAAATGTCAAACCTCTCCTCTTACCCATGTCAGCGACAGAAAGAGGGTCAGATTATGAAAGGCAGAAATGATTACCAGCTGGATGTGTGTCAAGAACGATAAGGAGAGCAATTATCTTTTGTTAAAACACAATGAAACTGCATAGGCTAAAATCTTGGTCGGCTACCTGGGCATACACCAAGAGGCACACCCTCTACCATCCACATCTGGTACATCCAGGCAGTAGAAAGTATGTAAGTAATAATGCAGAGCCATAAAACAAGTGTGTAACAAGCGGTTTCTCTTTCAGTGATGGCTGCAGGTTTATGAGAGCTTTCTGGAGTAAATAACTTTTTGTCACATCCATCTCTCGCCAACATCTGTGATCCGCTGCATGTTCTCCCACGTTGGTGCTTAAAGTCTGAATGGCCTTTTAAGTCACTCCGGAGAACATGGCAACATTTTCAGGGAAACCTGATTGATTGTGTGAAAACCTTCTGTTGTCAGAGCGATTCTTCTTCTGCACTGTCAAATAAAAGCACAATCAGGCCGAGCTCTGCGTGTGGCCGTGCGTGGCTGTATGCCTCTCTGAAAAGAAAGTAAAATCAGCTTGTTGCGTTTGCGGACGATCAATGGTGACGCCTTGTTCATGCCCTTCTGCTGCCTGTCACCTTTCTCCACACAGCAACCTGCAAACACTATCGACCAGCTCAGCCTCTGATTGTCTCTCTCTCACTCTCTAAATCACCATCAAAAAGCTACAGAGGAAACTCTCAGCCCACGATCGATATGTGCCTTGTTAATTCACTCACTCCCATCAAGGACACCGTCAGACTCATGATAAAAGCCTTGATGGAAACCTTTTATGCTGCTGAAGGAGCAGCCATACAAAAACTAGCCCGATCGACAACAATTACATTTGTTTCATTTTCAAAAATGAAAATATATCGCGCTGCCTTTGGTTCAGAAGTTTGGTAAAAACTGATTCACACTGGTCCAGTGGGCACTGTCAATAGGGTATCACTTTTAAAGGCATTTCTATGAGTCAACTTGAGAGAAGAAGCAGCTTTGAAAACAAGCACAGGACCGCACATCGATTTCACACTAAAGTCAGGGTGTTGATAACTGGCAGAGTCAGAACAGATCCATTTTAAGGGTGTTTCTGTGGCCACGAGGGAACCCTTAACCAGTGGATCCAGGGAATAGTCACATGGCGTCTCAGCAGCTCATAGTCACCTCCCAAACCCATAGAGATCGGCCTTTGGCTGTGATAATGGATCTTTCATCTTTTTCTACTTTTATCATCTCTGAAAATGGGCACATAAAATACCAAACCATTTCTGTATCTACACTCTGAGATGGTAAATCTTGGCTAAACATTTTGACTCTGATGAATCAAACCTACCTCAATGTGAACTAGTAGTTGGTTGGTTGGTTGGTTGGTTGGTTGGTTGGTTAGTTAGTTCACATTGTTCAGTTCAGTAATAGCACATGGTCCTGAAATGCATACTTGTAACCAAATGTTTTGTCACAAATAACACATGCTCTTTCTCTTTCCGACTGATAGAGTTAAAATAACCATAACCTTATGCCATTGGAAACCCCTGGCAGGAGAACTTGATGCTCACTTATAATGACATTTACAGGGGGTCTTGTTAAGATGGACATTTGTGCTGTGAAAGGAGAATGTTGAATGAACTGAGGACGTGCAGCCCTTCTACCAGGAAGACTTTTACAGATATCACTGGTTTGGTGGAGCAGATCAATCCTGACACTGGTTCGATTTTCAGTTTAGTCAACCTGTGGTGAATGGATGGCTGTGGAAAAGCAAGACTAACTGATGAAGCTACTGGAGGAGCTAAAATCGTTAAAAAGTAAATGAGGGTGACAATTAGAGCCATGAAAGAGGAACACATTCAGCAGCAGCAGAACGTCAAGTAAAGCACAACTCTCATTACATCAGTCTCCAGACCAGGAGGTCAAGTGGGAGCCATTTCCACTCAACTGCTCCTCTCTCACACACTAATTTAATTTTTGTGTGCCAATTACAGGCTTCCCAGCACACATACCAAACAGAGCCATTGCCACACACTCTCAGCTCGAAATAATCCATTAATAGTGCCTTGGCTCTCCAAAAATTCAGTGTAACCCAGTTGGTGGGACTGTTGGCCGCTAACAGCATTTGATAAATCGCTGTGAAGTGCAGATTGAGAGGAAGGGAGTGAGGGGAGAAGTGATGAGCAAGAAGCCTGGTGCTGCACTGTGATGTGATCTTCACGGGTCTCACATATGAGAAGCTATTCTGGGCCATAAAGGAAAAGCCCCAGGGAAGCTGCAGTCGAGACGAGGGAACCAAAAGAGAAATGCTTCCAGAAAGACTGGGCATCCGGGCCATATGTGAGTCGAGCTGGGAGAGTAAAACTAAACAAAACCATAAATACAAATAAGATTAAGTTCACATCTTGTGGATCCAATACCGTGTAGAGCTGATAAATCTTCGGTGAAATCACCCATCTGTTAGTTCACATTTGGATGCAATTCATGTGGCTCCATTCAGCGCACTTCCCAGACTCCATTTGGTTTGTTAAACACGCTGTTTAGCCGATCCACGCACACACCAGCCTGGTTTGTGCGGCTTTAGTAGCGTTAGCGTCTTAGCTTTAACCTTTGCTTGACATCATAATCTTTGCAGCTTTGTGAGGTGTCAGACGCTCTTCTAGGTCCATGTAGATATGGACGGATAAATGGAAGACTGCACTAAGCAAAAGGTCACATCTACCCACACAGGCAACACAGGCATCTGAAAGAAATTCACTTTTTACCAAAGAAAGATGCTACAAAATAGTCAGGTATATAGACTTTTCATTTGCAGTTATTTTAGTTAAGATATCTTAAACCACAAACGCCCCCAACATGTGTGCTTCATTTGGAAAATGGTTTAACTGGTTTGTCAATAAATGGGATTCTACATTTTTTTTATACAACTAACATACGGAATTCAATGCTTTTATATTTGAATCTCATCTTCTGTATTAATCCTGCATTTCCTCCTCCCTGTATAATAAAACCTGTCTCCAACTGCCCCTAATCCTCATAAGGAGTGTGGAGATTAACAAGATCTGCAGAATATCTCATTTCTCACAAGAATACAACTTAAAAAAAACACTACCATCAAGGAACCTCGTTATATATCTATTTCTGTATGGTATTTTCCTTGTTACTTGTAACTGTTGATCTGAAGTATCATTGTCAACTCCCCACCAAAAAATACAAAAATGAACTCCTCAGATGCTGCAAAAAAGAGACAATCATTATCAGACCGTTTCTGATCACTTTCTTTTCAGCAGCTGTAAAGTGCATAGTGTTAAGTACAGTGTATCTTAATGCAATATTTCAGCATCACTCACTTTTGTTTAGTATGTTCTAAATACTCCAATTGTTTTTTTTTTCATGTAGGTCAAAACACCCTCACCCAACAATAGTATCGCCACCGTTCCCACGAACAGGACTCAAAAAACACGTGCCATCAAACTTAATTCAGATGACCTCTTAATATCTATTTACTGAGATTCCTGTTCTATATATGTGATAAGGTAACACATTATTTTTTCTCAAATTTCTCAAGTAAATACATAAAGATAAGGATTATGATGAACTTAAAACATATGTTGTTATACTCCACAGTATGTGTTCTTGTGATATTCAATTGTATAATCTTACCAATACATACAACTATATGGGCTTGTATGGTCGTTAGTTTGACATTAAATGAGGTCACATATATTAGCACAGCCCTCAGTTGCGAAAACACTCAGGTACTGTACGTTAGCATTTCTATCTCATACCATATGTAGTGTCATTAGCTTCACACATTTTTCCAGCTAACATGTGAGGTCATCAGACAGGCCTCCTGATCCTAATTGACGACAGCCAGACAGAAATGATTTTTTGTGTGTGCGTATCTCGCGTCAGACTGCAGCTCTGGTTCTCCCATAGGGCTTAGTACTTTCACCCCGTAAGCCAAAAATAAAAATCTAGTGTCAGGTACTGAGTTTCCACCTACAAGAAGTGACGAATCACAGCGAAATGTATTTTTTTAAACCAGTCTGTGCAACTCAAAATCTCTCCTTTCTCTTCACCTCTTTGCTATGGCACATTACAATACACTACGTAAACTTGATTCTTGTCATATTCAGTTCACAGCAACAATGTGTGTTTGTCAGCAGCATGCTATAACCTGATGTGAGCTTATATGTCCAACGCAGTGTTGACAGTGTATTAAGCATGTTGCTCTCAATGTTTTTTCAGCAAACCCCCCCCCCCCAAGGAGGTCATGTTTTCTGTAGTGTTTGCTTGTTTGTCTGACCATTTGTTTTGTTACTTTACACAAAAACTACTGAACAGATTTGGATTACATTTTCAGGGAAGGTCAGGACTGACACAAGGAACAATTGTTTAGATTTTTGGAGTGATCCAAAACACTGTCTGGATCCAGGATTTTTTTCAAAAATGGAATCTGCATGCCAATACAACACACGGCCAACAGGGGGCCTATAGGGCCATCAAAATCTAAATCAATACAGAGTTACTACAGAGTACTTTCTCCCATTATTCTCATAGAAAGTGCTAAGTAAACAGAGCAATGGCATCAGCTATTTGCAAAACAGTGCTAGTGTATAACATTTCTGGAGACAATGTGCTGTGACAGATTACTTTGTTTTATTAGTGTTGTTTCTATGGTTTTGATAAACAAAGTCACTGTTCTGTCATTTTTCTCTGGAAGGTGTCCAGTCCCACATAAGGTTCTATTTAACCGTTTGTTTTAAGAGTGTACAGGGTAAATGAGTTCCCTTGGCGGAGGTCTGCGCTCTCTGGGTGCTTTCTAGTTTACAATGTAAAGAATCCCTTAAACCAATAAGTCATCCTTTTACTGACCTCTTGTGGCTGGATTTTTTTTTAGACAGAATTCTTTCAAAACCCGTGGATCCAGACACCAAAAACGCAAAAAATCACTGACCATTATCTTGCTATCAGACCCAGCCCCCCAGTTCAAACCTCAGCTACATTCAATAGCCGCGTATTGTTCTTCACCCCTTAATGTCAATCCAGAATGAAGTCGGCTAATTAGACTCGGGTTGATCTGGGTAGTGGCCGGGCCTGCATTCTTGGCTCTAATCTGAAATAATGAGGTCAGTAATAAGACTGACTGCTCAGTGTGGGGCAGCTGCTGTGGAGGACTGGGGCAACTCAGCAATTGAAACAGGTCTGACGTCTGGCCTTACAGCAATTTTATAACCCGCTGCAAAAGAGCTTGTGTGGCCATTGTCAAAAACTGCCCCAATTGGTCTATATCGGCCGAAATGCCAGATATAGAAGGCCCACTACTATATCCAAAAATTCTATTACATTTTTGGAACCAACACTCTCTAGTAACTATATATAACTTTAAGTGATTGTTGATTAACTATGATATAATTGTCTATATACTAAAATACATTTGGTTTTAAAGACTTGGGGGCCCCCTGAAGGACCTTTGCGGACGCCTAGGGGGCCCCGGACCCAATTTTGGGAACCACTGGTCTATATCATTATTACACGTTAACTCAACCAAAAGTCAATGGGTGTCAGCAGCAGGAACAAAACTACCCCAAAAAATGAAGCGATGAATTTTTTGTTTTTGTTTTGAGCAAACAGTGGCACCAGTTTGCGTCTAAAGAAGAGCTCATTTCACCCATGTTTTGACAAAGATGTGTTAAAGCTGTGCCACTAATGTCTCTTATCAGAACTGAAACTGGTTGCCATGCCAACTCCTCGTCTGACCACAGAGCTAATTAGTGATGTTTCTTCCATTTCCGTGGCATATTTCTTGAGACGTTAAACTTCTCACATTTTACAAGTACAGCTGAAGTTTGTGTTCAATTCATTATGTCTAGTCCTTTAGTCTTGGGCTTCTGCAGATGTCAGGTTTTTGGTACCACTTGTACAGTCCCCTGGTGGGCTTGGCAGAGGACGACTGAGTTAGAGTGTGTTACTGTTTCTTCTTCGTTGATTTTTTACACAAATAGTTAGTTATTGATAATTCAATTTAGTTGTAATTCTGTCTAGTCTGACTGCACAACATTCCTGACAGTTGTGGAAATGCTTGTTCAGACATGGTTAATGGTTTAATCAGTTACTATTAGGTCTGATGTACAAGGTAATTAGTAACTATGCTGTTAATGGACGTAAAACATGATGTATGTGTGAGAAAAAGATTGCAGTATCAGTGAAAGTAGTAGTCACTTGGCGGCAGTGGTGCAGTGGGGTAGGCGCTCGCCCCTCGACCAGAGGGTCGGTGGTTCGAGCCCCCGTCCGAGCGCACACTGTCGTTGTGTCCCTGGGCAAGACACTTAACCCACATTGC
>JAVQKC010144126.1:0-16490 GCA_036025475.1 Philypnodon macrostomus | reverse complement strand
TCCCTCCAGCGTGTCCTGGGTCTTCCCCGGGGCTTCCTTCCGGTGGGACCTGCCTGAAACACCTCCCGGGGGAGGCGTCCAGGGGGCATACCAAAACAGATGCCCGAGCCACCTCAGCTGACTCCTCTCGATGTGGAGGAGCAGTGGCTCAACTCCAAGCTCCTCCCGAGTGACTGAGCTCCTCACCCTATCTCTAAGGAAGCACCCAGCCACCCGGTTTTAGGACCTCTTTCATGCCCATTAATTAATTGGCCTAATTATCATGATAATATCGCCAATCGCGATTATTATGGCCACAATAATTGTGAGACAAAAATTAAATATCACCCCATGCCTACTGTACATTTGTAGTGTTTATAGTCTCAATATCAAATATAACATGAGAGATGTGATAAATGCATGCAAGGCCAGGGTATAGCACTTAAAGTCGTAAAAAGGACCTGAACACAAACCAGGGGTTATTTTGTTTAAAAACAGCAGCTTTGTCATAGTTCTCTCTCTAACAAATAGAATCAACTAACTAACAAACAAACAAAAATGTATGGACAGCTTTTTGCTCAGCTCAACAAGCATCTGTCAGTTGTTGCTATAGCATCCTAAAGAACTGCCATGTTCAAATAGGCATATGGAGACATGTAGCAATCTAAACAGTTTTGTAGTCTGACATAAGGCAAAGTTACACCTGGCTCTATCGTGTGTGAAAACTCGGCACAAACACAAGCAGTTTCACACAGGAACACACTTAGTATCCAAACAGCTGCTCGTGGTAAGTGGCATCATCACACCTCCATGTAAGACCCACAGTGACGGGTGAGAGGGATCTGTCACACACAACCAGAGGTGAGAGCGTAAAAAGAGCAACGTGTCCCCTGTTACTGTGTCTTCTAAGACAAAGTACTCTTGTTTTTGAGATGGACAAGTAGGTATTTACATATTACAATTGTCAACACCTCATGCCATAGTTGCAGGGATAAGCTCCAGTCCTTTATGACCCTCAATGGGACGAAGAGGATGAAAATGAATTGATGGCCTTTTGATTTGCTTAGTGCTTGGGGTGAATAAATGATTGCTATATCTGTCATTTTCATGCTGTCGGATCAGATGTTCACATTATCTACAACTTTATAACACTGTCAATAATTTCTGTTTATATTAAGCTATATCGCAAATCTAACTGTATTTTGTCAAATACCTTAATGTTCCCTTGAAAAGAGAAGCATGTGGTACATTTCCTGAAAGGTTATACATTCTTCCACCAAGGACAGCAGTGCTAACAATGACAAAAAAGTCGATTGATTGCGCTGAGCTAGAGTATTCCAATGCAGTTACGTAAATAGACACATTATTTTCACCCTAACAATAGAATAGCTGTGTGTGTGTGTGCTTGTCAGTGTGTGTAAATGTATAATTTCGCTTTGTTGCCCTGTTAGCGTAAGGGGACTGTTTCCCTTTATTGTGAATGTGTGTGTGCTGACTCTGGTAAAGTGCGAGTGGCACCACATCCTTCAACGTGACCACCCCCTCTTCCCCCCAGTCTACAACCACACATACACCTCTGTGTAAGCACCCACTGTCCAGATAATGAAGTTTAATGACCACAAGAGCCAGGCCAGCACTGGAGGAGGAGGAGTACAGGGGATAAGATGCCCTGAAAAAGGTACAACATTACCTGTCTGCATGCACAAAATAACAAGGTTTATAAACTACACTGTGATGGACGTGCCCCACTAAGTAACATCACAGCTCTGTGTTCCATCTAGTTAATTAGTAACTCCCTGATGCTGACACAAACTAGGCAGTGTTTTTGTAGGTTACATTGTATATGGTCACCCTCGTAGTTGGTTACAGGGTTAGCTGTGCAAATAAAAAAATTGTGAACTATATTATAAATTATATTATAATTATATAATTCTAAAATAATTGTTACTATCAAGATACTATTGACATTACATGGACTGGATATAAATCTAAGTAAAAGTATTGCTACTTAAAAAAAGGAAATAATAAAAATAAATAAAAAATTGCTTACCTTCCTCTAATCCTGCCGTAGCAATTAATTCATCTTCTACCGCTTTTTGTCATTACTATCCCAGTAACTATGGGCCTTAGGCAGGGTACACCCTGTAACAGGGCTGACACACACAGACAACCATTCACTCTCACATTCATTCATTAGGGACAATTTTGAGTGATCAATTCTCCTAACACATGCATGTCTTTGGGTGGTGGGAGGAAGCCGGAGTACCCTGAGACAAGAGCACTAACCCTAGCATGACAATATGTTTCTAATCCCCCAGAAATGTGGGGGTTACAGTGTTCATGCACCATCAAGGACATTGTCGTTCTATGGATACATTCATTGATAAATCTATTTTAAAAATAATATTTTGTAGCTAATGGTTCAGCACTAAGTAGCAAGAGATATTTTTAAATTTAAATAAAACAAAAAGTCTGGTGTGATATAGCAGCCGCCTCAGATAACTCCTCCACACTTAAGGTTAAGGCCCTGTGGTTTACACTGTACCTGGATCAATAACTTCCAACCTGATCATAAATCTTAGCAATGCTCTGAATAGTCCCTTGGCTTGACATGCACAGTCAGCAGTCCAGACTCCAAAAGAGCACCACAACAATATGTTAGCGCGCTAAATTAATGAAAGGTGAGCCGCACAATAGGGAACCTGCATCTGCTCAAGGGACGCTGAGAAACTGAACTTTACAAGGCTTGTTTGAGAAAGTTTATGTCCACCTGCCTGGATAAGCTCTTTTAAAAGGCAACAAAGCTTAGGAGAAAATGTAGATGAGTACAAAAATAGAGGATGCAGAATATAAATAAACAAAAGGGCAAACACATGCAATTATTAAAATCAGGTAGAACTGTGCGTACCACCAACTGTGTTAATGTAAGACTTTGAAAATTGTGCATTTTTATGCGTGTAGCCAAAATGCCAGTGTTGTGCGGCAGAGGCATGGAAGGGGTGAAATTGGCTGCGGGCCCTGCTTTAGGAAGGACACCAAAAGGCTGCATTTATTTCTTCTGTATCAGCCGTTGACAGGCAACAGAGGTCACCATTTGTATTCTGGTCCACGATGGGCAGAATTTATGCATAGGTGTGACTTCTTTATGAACGCCTGTGTGTGTGTGAAGAAGTCCGTCCCTCAAAATGATTGAGGTGCTCTGACAGGTAGCAGTGATGGTGATGGATGATTTAGTCAATTGAGACACTGTTGGCTACTTTCAGATAGACATAGAAAAAACGTTTTAATGATATTATAATATATGCTCCTATACCTGGAAAAATTTGTATCCTGACCATGCCGGGTGGTGATCTTTAGTGATTTGATCAATGTATGTCAGTCTGCCATAGCCCCCGGGACCGACACAATGACACTGTGTCCTCATCTGCTCTGAAGTGTATGTAAATAATTCATGATTATCATAATTATTTAATGGTGTGCCCTGTGACATATAGCTGTGATTATCTACACTATGAGAAATATGGATAATTCGTCATTCATTATCCCACCATTAAATCCTATTTACCAAGGCTGTCTTTGAACACACCTCATGGCTACACCACTTTATTATTGTATTACAAGCTTGTATTCCATTGACAGTATAATTGTTGATCTAATAAGCCCCATTGGACAAGAACTAAATAATGCATTTTTTTCTTCTTCTGGACACTCAAAGACTCTTTACAATTGCATTATTCACTCACTTCACAATGACACTCTGGTGACACCCCGGGACAGCCTGACCTATGGTTTCTACAACCATCACTAATCTTTTTATCACACAGTGCAAAGATACAGGCAATGTGAGTGAAGTGCCTTGCATTAGGACACAACCACAGTATGAAATGGCTGGATTGGGAATCTCCTCACCCATTTATGAAAAGTCATAGATATTTATAATACATTTAGAAGGAATGTTAGTGAGATATTCATATCCAATACTTGTCAAGCAGGTGGTTCAGGACTCAAATGCAGCACACTGCACACTTTGTTGTGATATAGGGCTATACAAATACATTTGAATTGAATTGCACACCCATCCAATTTAACTGTCTTTATTTCTTTTAAACACAGTCTTCACAAAAGGCAACAAAAATCCACTATCAAAAAACTGGTAGATTGCTCAGTACATGAAACAGAACAATAGTCCACATGATACTCAAATCACCCATGGGCAAAAGTCCATAAGGCTGGTGAGGTGCAATCCAACAATAGCTCCAGGCTCGGCTAACACAGGAACAGGAACACAACTCGGACAATAAACTAGCAAATGACAGGGAAAACAGAGGGAGCTGATATACTGTGCTTGATTGGAATGGAATGGGATACAGTTGTGGGCTCAGGTGTCCAGATTACGTGGGCTGGACCGCGTGACGCTGGACATGGACTTAGAGTGGCTGAATGTAAAACGGGGAATTGAATGACCAGCACCATGACAATACTGGGCGTGGATGCGTAAGTAGTTTAATCACATCTTCTGAACAAAACGAATAGAAAAACAACTTTAATCTCTAATCACACTTCAAAGAGTTCCTTATGAAGCTACAACAACATTGTGTGTACGTTGTTAACTGTTTCACTAATGAGCCAGTCCCCTGTGGTCCAACTGATTTAAACCCCATCTAAAGTAAGAAAAACATGTTCATATTGTGTGTTCATTTGTTTAGTGATTATAACGTGGCATTGTATTTCATTCTGTCTATTCAGGTGGTGTCTTTCAACCAAAAATATCCCCTTTTCAAAACCTAATTTCTCTCACAGCATGAATGGTAGGTTTTTAACACATCCAGACAAAAATACTCATTAGTGCATAATTGGATAAAACATTAGGTGAGCTTCGGAACAAAAGAGGACACACTTTTACTTATTAAACAACTTCTGGGGGGTATTTGACTGTGTTTGTGTAGGTAATTAGGCCTTTGGGGTGGGAATTAAGAGCCATCACATGATTGTGAGACGTGGCTGTAAATAAGTCTACTCCATTGGCCTCTTTGGAAGGGCGCCAACCGTTGCTAGAAGCTATTATTTTGTCTATAAAAGGTAGAAATGGTGAGGTGGACTGGATTTTCCCAAGCACCTGAGCCTGTGGGCAAAGATAGGAATGAAATGAGATTCTTCTGGTTCTGGTTTTTCAGTTAAATAAGTAGAACAGCAGATTGGTTTGTAACACTTGACATGATGTGGAACAAACGGTACAGTAACATGGCTTTGTTAATATTTGTTTAATCTTCAGGACAATTAGGGTGATCAGATCATGATGGACATACTGTAGAGTGCTTTTATGGGTGAAAAACTGAACAGTGTGGTACTTGTGGTAATGACGAGCAGTACTAATTATTCTCATTTAGCATGTCTGATTATCTACTTTTATATGTTGTTATATGTATGTGTGTACAATAAAGGTTTATGAACGTGGAGAAAAATCAGGAATAAATCAATGACTCTGCTGTAACAAATAGAACTCCACTAAAGTTATGACCGGACACAGCATGGAGTCTATTTTTGACGGATGATGCAGTGGCATGAATGAAAAGTTGAACTGAATTATCGATCAAAATAAAACACGGGGTGATTGTCCAGGTAATTTATGATCACCTCAAGCGTTGAGATATTGGCTACTGACAATGCTGCATTATCATAAAGGGGTCGGTGTGTGCCTGCCCCACACACGCTGCTCCATGCCTCTCCAAGTTGTGCTCGAGTTAGCGAGGGACAGAGAGAGGGCAGAGACAGGCTACAGCTGATCAGACAAGTGCCCCCGATAATTAGTTACAACTCTATAGTTCTGGCTGGAGACGTGCTGTAGACGCAACGTACACAGTATAAATGAAAAAATATGACGGAGGCGAACTGGAGGTACCGGCGTAAATGGGGTACCATTTCAAGACAGGACCAATACCTTAAAGCAGGTTTGTGCGATCAGAATGCTTTTAGCTTGAGAGTTTATGGGGTCAGAGGTTATCTGAAAAGAGACGAGATGTTCCGCAACTTTGTCCCTTGTTGAGTTTTTGGCAAAATCGTGTAACTTAAAGGACCACATTAATAACACTGGCACGTTTACAACATTTGATGTAACACAAGTCATATTTTGTAAGCATTTTCTACCACTTTATATTACAATGTAAAAAAAGACAGAAGCTGACAGAAGCTCAACCGCAGACATGCTAATGCAAGGCGTTGCTTCACACCTCACACACCTCCAGCATCTGCTTGCTCGATACATGACCTTAAGGAGGTGATGATGAACGCTGAAGAGAGAGAGAAAGAGATGGTACAAAAGGTTTATTGCGAGCTTAAGGTCAATGTTGGTGAAAGGTGTGGGGTAATGTTGTTAAGAGAGGCCACTGTAATGAATTGAAAAACTGTGTGGGCGCTATGAAATGTGACATTCAAAACACACATTTTCCTTATGAAATGTCACAGTTAAACAGGGGACAATTACTGCTAATAATGTCCCTTCATAAGTCAAAGAGCTACCTGTAAAAAGATGAAGAGCATTGTAGCTCGGCAATATATGCTCTTAGGTGATTTTGCGACATTTATTCAGGCAAACGAGTGTGTTTTTAGGATCCGATAAAATACATGCACCTGTCAGAGGTAATGAAGTTTGTCCTCATGTGGCCTCCATAGCAATCAATAGTGGTATGAGGCAGAGAATGACTGATAAACAGGGAATAAAAGACTGATGACAACAGGTGAAGAGTTGAAGATAGTTGGATAGCTCGTGTTGGATAAAAAGAGACTAAAGAGTGAATCATTTGTAACAGAAGAGTAGTGTCAGTGTGATAATCCTCCGCTGATTAGGACATCAATCAGATTACTCACATCATCTCCCTAATGAGATTGTTCAACAGAATCAGATCTGTCTAACTGGATTATATTGGGAAACAAATCAGAAGGTCCAGTGATGTACAGTATTACAGATGCTGTGTAAGTGTTAACTTTACTGTGGAGCAAAAACATGTTAGGAAGAATGTCTGTCCACAGAATGGTTTTACAATGACCTCTTAACTAGTTTTTGCAAGAATTGCAATTAAAACAAAAGTGGTAGCAGTCTTGAGGTGTTTTTTTTTAGCTTGTAGTTTCAATTTCAGATATGAGTTTAGTATAATTGTAAGTCAAAAGAAGTTATGACCCTGACCCGTTTAAATTTTGGCATTGGTTAGATAAGGATATGTGCAAAACACTCACTGAGGTGCATATTCCATGGCATTTAGCAAAAAAATTATGGCATTTAAAAACAATATTTCTAATTATATTTTTTCTCTGGTTAAAAAAAAAACAAAAAATGCATAGATCCACAATTTACATGACCCTTGTACTATACCACACTGGGTCACTTCTATTGTCCCTTTTAATTATATCAGCGAAACAGCGATATTATGGTATTATGGTTGGTCTGCGATGCGATATGCGATAACTCAAAAACAAATTGCCGGATCAGTTTCAACTTTTGCTCACAGGTACATATCATAGAGACACCAAACTGGGTTTATTTTGGTATTTTTGGTACTGTTAATTAACTAATTAATTAATGCCCTGAACTGGGAATGCAATCATTTAAAAAGTCTTTGCCGGATCTTTTATAAACTTTTCAAGATAGGTACATATCATGAAGACGCTGAACTGGATTGAGTTTGGTACTTGTACGATTAATGACAATTAAATAATGAACTAATTAATGCCCTGAAGCACTTTAATTGAGCCAATAATCCTTCTGAATATAAAGAAAACTGCATGAATTTTGGCACAGTGATCCGGGCTAGTGTATTTTTACACCTCCTAATTGCTTGTTAACAAAATAAAAACCCTTAGAAATCACACAATGTCTGATTAAGGTGCCTTTTGGTGCCATAGCAGTTGTGGCAGATGTATGGGGGCGTTATGCCGATATACACCTTGCTGTCGGGGACGACAGCGTAGGCCTAGTTTACATAAGGAAATTGTGTGGAGTTGCAGTTTGAAACAAAATGAAGAATAAATAAAATCACATGTTCTTTATTAGATCAGTCACCACACAAGCCATGCTGTGTCAAGTGTCACTTAGATTCAGCTCACAGTCAAACAAGACAAGAAAATTGCAGTGTATAGTTGCTGGAACATTTGTCAGAAAATCCTTCTTGATTGTTCTAAAGTAGTTTTGGGCCGAGGTTGACGCAACAATTAAGAGTTCTCAACCTTTAAGAAAAACCTTGTAATAACAGGCTTCGGGAGCAGTGACATTTTGTCTGAGTGGAAATCAATGGGTTGCAATTAGATGGTCGATGCACTGTAGCAGAACGTAACAGTACTGATGTATTTACCCTGAAGGTACCCTGTGCAAAGACATGCAAGAGGGGGGTGGGCTTTTTACTTACACTGGCAGTCTGTATAGTGGACAGTACCAGAGCAGTCTAATGAGAGAACCACCATTGTGCATAGCATGCATTTGCAAAAAAAATACTTCTAGTAGTTTGAAAATGGCCATAATATTTCAGGCTTCATCCGATCTGTTGAGCAAGTTTACTTTTCTCACTTTCTTATTTCCCTCTCTGATGAAACCCTATCCTTTACCCAGGCATTGAACTGGCACAAACATTACACTGTACTCTTTAGCAGTGTCTTTCCCATTAGTGTGACAGTCTGTTTAAACAATGGCACATCCAAATCCCTAACATTGAAAATGAATGACTTGTGGGGTATAGCAGTGTGCATATAGTATTAATTAAAGTTTATATTGAATGACCTCCTGATCATGAAGTACAAGTCATTGAATATTTTCTATTCTACTGACTTCAAGTGAACAAAATACAAACCATCACTTATTACCTTGAATATTCACCTTTCTCTCCTCTTTTTCTATTAAGCCTGCAGTTCCGATTGAGCGTTAAATTGTTCTCCGTCAAACACTAGAGGTGCATTTGAATAAGTTAACCAACTCACTGGCTCATGTCTGTGGACTTTGTTCTTTCTTTTTTCCTCTGAAAGCATTCAGTCTTAGTGCCGCTGTACGGCTCACATTTACTTTTCCTTCCATGGGATATGTTCCATTAATGACTCATGTTCACAAGCAGTGTCACAGCGAGTTAGCCTGCCTGGTGTGTGTATCTGTGTTGTTGTGGCCAGATATAATGGCTTATATTAGTCTTGACAACATGCCTCGGCGTTCCCTTTAACCACAAAGGTCAAACAGGCCAGGATGGATTCTTGTTAAGGCTCATGTAAGACACATAGCCGCATTAGTTTTCCGACCGCATGTTCTTGTTTGTCCTTCCTCCACCCACACCATCCAGAGCTCTTCTTCTCATCTATCTCCATTAGCTTTGTCCCCAGTCATTTCTCTCTGTCCACTCTTTCATTTCCCCTGTCCTCACCTGCTCCCTCCTCATCTGACCTCGCCCAATCATGATTGTCCTTCATGTTTTGCAATGTATCATTTTGCCCCATGTGCTGAAGGCATGATTGAGACCAAAGACCATGACAACCATTCAAACTCATCATTCACTTTCACATTCATTAGAGTCCCCAGTTTTCATGGTTGCTGATTTGTATTGGTGCATCTTTAAAAACCAGCTTTTGTGCAAATACAAATAAATTGTATTCAGAAAAAAACAGTGTAGTTTCTATTAATTAGGAACAATGCATTTTGGTTCTCGATGGACATAATTTGTAATCTTTCATGTGCAAGTCAAGCCTGAGTGGTTTTCAAGTCTGCAGTCCAAAGCTTCTTCAGTCCTACAACACTTCAATATGGGTCCATTAAGTTCTTTAGCCCTTTTACTAAGAAGATTTCCACATTGGCTCCGTAGCTGTGGACCACTGAACGATAGAATTGAATGGCACTAAGTCTCCATGGGTTTATCCTTTTGTCGTAATTCTGGTGAGGAGAATCTGGTCTGGCACTTAAATAGGCTTTGTTTGAAAGCGTTGTTTGTTTGATACTTTTCTATGATACTCAGTCTATTTCTGTCCGTGATGCTGAAGCTTCCTACTCAAGAGTGTTCTCCTTCTGTTCCTTTTTTCATGCCTCTCCCAGCGGTATGATGACCATTTGAAATAGCTCTTCACACTTGGCTTGAAGTGCAACGACCCCCTACCACCACAGACATGCTCTTACACAGTCTCTGAAAGAAAAGAACTGTGATGGCAATTTTTTTTTGTGTTTGCTGCCCAGTACTTCCTGTCAGGTGATCATGAGTATCTGGATTTCTAACAATAAACCTGATAAAATTGAGGAAAGAGAGTTTTCTGTTAGTCCATTATTAGTTTGGTTAGTATTAAATGATATAAAAGATTTCTAACATGGTTTGTTATATGTTAATATCATTATCACTGCACTAGACATCTAGAAATATATTTTGGAGTTGCTCTTTGTAATTGTGTCACAGTCAGCAAGAAGGTCCGGGGTACATCAAGACTTCCAAGACTTCCCAAGTTTCCAATGAACGTAAAAACAGTTTAACACTCCCAGTTCTCCTGACTAAGCTCCTGACTCAAGCTCTGGAGTAGGGTCCTCTGGTGGTGTACAAGGGATTACTCTATGGAGACAAAGTACTTTCTTTCCAAGTTCAGTTATCTTTGTTGAAAAACCAAGGCAACTTAGTGGGCTTTTACACAATTACTTAGACAACTTAATCTGCTGAATTTCTGAATGATTTTATAATGAACAACCTAAATGACCTGACTTTTCCCCTAAACCACCAGTAAATGAAGGATGTACACTAACTGACATGCCCACATTTTGAGCCTGGTTCCCTCATGTGTTTGCAGATAATGAGAGCTTGGCACACGCATCAGAAAATTGAAAAGCGCTGAGGGCAGATGATTGATATAAAATGATTAGTTTTGACATTGTCCCCCTGACCCCCCTGTGGGAGTGGTGTAATGACAAAGACGTAAGGAATCGCCATGGACACCGAGGGTCAGCCGAGGAGATGCTAGGGGCTAATACAGAGAAGGATCGAGACAAGAAATGGAGAAAAAGAGGCAGACAGATAGATCAGGATGGGGCCAGATTGGGCTGTAAGAGGGGTTCAGGAGGCGCATCGTGGTCAGGCTGTAGCTGGGGAATTGTGACTCCAGAAATGACAGAAGCATCCATCAACAAGTGGTGTGTACATGTGTGTGTGTGTGGGGAGGGATTATTCCACTAGGGTTACTCAGTGTTCTCTGAGCATTTCACAAGGACAAACTCACAACTCACGATTAAGGCTTGTAAGAGCAACTTGTCATATGAGATAGAAACCCAATAGGAGATTAAAGGCATCCACCACTTTGATATGTTTAAAATCCAGATAAAACTGCAAATGTTGTTTCTGTTGGCTGGGTCGCTCATTGATCAAATAAGACTGTCAGCAACATGACAGAAGAATAAATTAGTCTGCTCAATGTTGTTAGAAAACAGTTTTCTCAAAGAAAGCTTAATTTGAGGTCACAACACAAGAAAGTCTAACTTCCTTACAAATCTTGTTGTATTGCCTCGGCTTCTGTTTGCTCGTTAATACACATAGATGTGTATGTAATTCAATTCATATGACCTACGAAGAAAAAACCACACTCCAGATGCCCGGGGTACTACACATACCAAATCACCATAGCCTTTTTCTTACTAACAAATACAAGGTGGTCCAATGGTTCATTTTAGCGACTGAAAGTCAGCCTTTCACTACACGCATTGTCTTTTACAACCAGACACATTGTAAATAACAATAATAAAAAACACTGCCATGCACAGGTTTGTTGCAGGCAGTTATGTTTTACTTCTCTGGCCCCTCGGTTTGAGTTTCTGTTCAGATTTTAAAATGCCTGAAACATTAGAAATGCTGGACGCCTCAAACATCATTTCAACAAATGGATCCATTATGAGCTTCCCAGACACAGGCTGTTTCTTGTCAGACTATTGCACTGAGTTTCATAATGTTCTAAGGTATCGAGCTCATCCTTGGCCCTTTTACTACTAATTGGCCCCTGCTGACCATTTATAAATGCTTGTATGTTACATTGTTTGACTAGGAATCAGCAGCTGTTTTCAGAAAGATTTGCAAATGGGTAATATACTAAAGATAAGCTTTACCGAACGTGAGGTCAGCTTAAGTATTGTGAGTTCATTGTATTTTATAATAATAATAATGCTGTTGCCATGAGCCATGAGTCTTTTATTTATAGAGGCTATTCATACTGTTGTGGCTGGTAGTAATTATGATTTAGCACATTTTATTTGAAAGAGATTCTCTGAAGTTCTGAGCAAGGCCCATGGATTAGATACAGATTCAATGTGCATACTTGTGAAAAAATTAAAACATCTACTGCAATAGCAAGACTGATATAAGGTCAACAGTGGTCAGTGTGCTCGTGTGCACATTTAGTCACCATAAGATGTACTGTTAACAAAATTGAAGCCCTTTTTAAGCATAAATTGGAGTGTGACACAGGTAATTTTGATTGGAGACAGATCTAACCCAACTTGTAGCGACCACAAAACTGAACTTGTGATAAATGTTGTGCTCGGAAATAGAAACTCCATCTTTCTTTCGTCCTCCTCATCCTCATCCACCCTTTCCTTCCTTTCTTGCACATTTCTATCTATACATCTCCAGCCCCTCCCTCTCCACTGACTCCCCATCTTTCTCAGATAGTGTGCCATCTGTGTGATCAATGGACTTCATTCTTTACAGGAAATTCTCCCATGATGGATTTTTCTTCGCTGTGTGTGCTTTTGTGAAATTGTGACTGCAATTTTCTTCTGTGGTGAGGGGAAAAAAGCTTTGAATGAAGCGACAGTAAAGAGATGTTTTGTTTGTTGTTTGTGCTATTTTTGTAAAATGTTAACAAATTCCAGATGCAGGACGCTCAACTTCAAATTACTTTCTCTGAATGGTAGCAACTTTTAACTTGTGTCTCTGGTCAGCCATAACTGTGTTTTATACATATATATATACGTATATTCATCCCACCAAGGGTTTGCAAAGCAGGCAGGAGAACTAAGAACAATTGCAAACATTATTAAATACACCACCTGTATACGCAAGTGGGCTAACATATGGGAACCTATGGACAGCTCAAACGTCTCAAACATCCTCTGTGGCCACCCTGGCCACTTATTAGGTTGACCTTCTACGTAATAAAAATCACCTTGTGTTTTCTTTTGCTGCCGTAGCTGTAGTCCACCTGCTCCATGTTGTGTCAACTTCATTCAGAGATGGCCTTCTGCAACCTGTTCCTGGCTTCTGGCTTTAACAATGCAATTTTCCCACAGGATGGCTGCAGAAATAATGTATTCTCTGTGAAGCCTAAACATGATTATGTAAAAATGTCAGTAAATCATTAATTTATACAATATTCAGAATAGTCAACCTGGCACAAACTTGAGATATTGGATTAGATGTTTTTCTTCTAAAGTTCTGGACAAGACCAAATCCAATGTAATTCTGACCAACTTGGTCCAGCATGGATGTGACAGTATGAAATAGCAGTGATACCATTATCTTACCCAGTATCTCTCCTGACTCGTGCCCATCTGGCTCTGCCTCTTGTCGCCTCTCCTCCTGTCCTACACGCTCCAGTGTGTTTGGATTATTGGCTGTGTGTTTGTACTTGGATAAAGAGCGGGCATTTTGGGGGAAGAAGGATCACAGATGGGCCTTGTCAAATCTCGATACATCTGGCTTAAGGCCCTGTCCAATTTTCCACACACACACAAACTCACATACTTCCCACAATCACTTTTATACTGTGTCAAATGGCATATGTCAACCAATATATGTTGATATTATATTACATTCATGCTCTGTACCATTGATTGTGTATAATACGCACTTACCAAAGCTCACACAGAAGCTTTGTGCAGCAGGACACAGCAGGGTTGGACTCCTGTGATTGGTTCTGGATGCCAAGATAATGATGCCAGGGAATGTGGGCCATGCCAGCTCTAATGGCAGCCAATGGCATACCAGTGTGGGCATGCCAGATTTCAGGGGCAAGACCACAGTATATAGAAGAGGAACACATACAATACTGCTGTTGTAACCAGGACTGTGCTACTTTGAAGAGAGTATTGAAATTCACATTTTGGTTTACAGATCACTATGTTCTTGCATTGGACAACATACTCTGGCTCTGTATCAGCAAAATCTTGTAGTCAAATTGTCTTCTGCGGACCTTAGTATGACAAGAGGTTAAATAACTGTCTCTGACCTGCTGCTTCAAAGATAATGTATCTTTTTCAAACCATTGCATGTAAACCCTAGATTTGTCATAGGAATCCTAAATTTAATTTTTGTAAAACATTTTTAGATAGATGTTTAAAACCAAAAATCTGCATGTCCCCCTTGGTTAACTAAAGCACACAAGAGAGCTCTGAGTCTGGGCAGAGTTGTGTGTGTAAATTGTGTGTCAGCTGTTTGAGGTCCCTATCCGGCTTTGGGACATATGCTTCAGAAGACTCCTGTGGACACATACACATCCATTCACAGACAGACACAATAACACACACAGACATAGTAACACACACACACACACCTACACACACACACACACACACACGCACACGCACACAGACAGACAGACCAGTGCATCTCAAGGACACCCACAATAATGAAAGTCCTGAAGTTGCTAAAGTGATGATGTTTCTGACCACATGACCTATCTGTCAGTCACCTGCTTATAAACCACGGCAAAAATTGATGTTGGCAACATTTCAATATGCATGATGTGCTATGACCTCCTTATGTTTTAACATTGGAGATACTCTAGAGAGGGGTGGTATTTAAACTATATTGAATTATGTCTGGGCCTATGTCCACACTATTTCATTACATGGCTTTCTGCTGCATTTACATCTGTCCTTCTGAGGTACACATTTGTGAACCTTCCAAAGAGCTATATAATAGACTCATTCAAATCAAGACACACGTCAATGTTATTGTTACTCCCAGTATACATACACTGTAAAAGTTTGAGACTAGACCTTAAACAAGTTCACAGTGTATGCAGTCAAATCTGTGAAAATGCCAATTCAGTCTGTACTCTGGTCTTTTGTATACTCTCCCCTCTCCACAGCTTCTCCTTGTGTGTGTATGTGTCAGTCTTTCCAAATGCCACACTTTTATTTTTATATATCCTCTTGTTCTAAACTTATTCCTCCATGCCCATGCACCATATCCAAACCAGGCTGTGTATTCATGTCTCACAGAGGTATCACTTTATTTTGCTGCTATTATTTTTTGTGAAGTTGCTTCAGTATGCCTCGCCCCAGACAGAGCAGTGCCGTCCCACCCTCATTATATTTTCACACTCGGCTACCCCAGGACACAGAATGCACGCTGTAGTACATTTACACGCGGTCCCACTTCGGTATGTGTGCTTCGTTTGTGCCACCATGGGGTCCTTAGAGTGTCATAATGGAAATCTGGCTTTTTGTGCCAAAATATTGTTTAAATATTGTATTCTTTTACATACAAGTGCTCACAAGTTTGTATGTTCATTCACGTAGATGTCAAGATATGTCTTTTTATAAAGAACTTCAAAATTTGGTTTCATTATTGACTACATGATGTTTTTATGGTCAAGTCAAACTTTTAACAGTAGGCTTATTCTGAAAACACACACAAAAGATTCAAAAGTTCATTTTTGAAAATTGCAATGAATTTTAAATTGTCTGATTCTATGAACTTCAAACATTGAACTGTGGCCACATTAGGTGACAGTTTTCATTTTTTTTCTTATTTTTTTCCATTTTCATTTATATGCTTATACTTTAAGTAATACATTCCTTGCTAAATGTAATTCTGACAAGTCTAGCAGCAGATGAATAACAAATAGTGACTGTGAGAGATACTGTGCCAAAACCCTACAGACTACAAACTCTCCATATTTCTACAATATGGGGAAAAGTACATCACAAAATAACTACATGTAAATCTAGGGAAATAAACCACCAAAGAGCAAAAAGTCATTTATATAAATAAATATACAGTACATGCCAGTGTAATGTTTTTCAATGGGGGATTTAAAGGGTGTAATGCATTAAGGCCAGATGCCGTGGTTTGCTGAGACTATCACATTCAGCATCCCAGACTTCTCGGAGCTAATGTGTTTATGCTTATTCGCTCTTGTAGGGAAAGTGTTGAAACGCTGTGTGTGTGTGTACGTCTGTGTCAGCGGCTTGTAATGCATGTGTGAATTTATGGGAAAAAGCTGATAGTTGTGTGCATGTATTTAGATTATATTGTGTTTGAAAATTCATTTCACAGGTCAATGGGTCTACGAGTCAGGTTTATTAGAAGAATAGCTGCTTTAGGTTTACATGGCTTTGTACTCACTGTGTAAGTTTGGTTTTTGACAATTATAACATTGAAACAGGAAGTTGGGTGATTGCCCCCTCTTTGAACCGCCACCTTACCGTGGTGGAGGGGTTTGTGCGCCTGAATGATCCTAGGAGCTATGTTGTCGGGGGCTACATGCCCCTGGTAGGGTCTCCCAAGGCAAACAGGTCC
>JAVQKC010144086.1:0-13937 GCA_036025475.1 Philypnodon macrostomus | reverse complement strand
AATAAAATAAAATAAAATAAAATAAAATAAAATAAAATAAAATAAAATAAAATAAAATAAAATAAAATAAAATAAAATAAAATTAATGATACATAATTACTCAAGAGTATAAAAGTACTGTGTAAAAAAAATACTCTTTGTTGTAGTCGGGCAAAAAAAACAAAAAACATTTTTTCATATTTTCAAAAAGGAAACTATAAAAGTAAATCATATTTTCAAAAATTAGGGCACAAGTAACAAAATGTCAAAAAATAATCTCACATAAAGCTATACCGATAAAAGTACTCTTACTCTCTCTAGGTTCCCACAATTTTACTCAAGTAAGAGTACAGTTGCTTCAAGTAAAAGTAAAAAGTATTGTGCAGTAAAGCTACTCTTAGAAATACAATTTAATCAAAAAGTAACTCAAGTAAATATAACTGAGTAAATGTAACTGAGTAAATGTCTGCAAATGATATAGCACTTGTAGTGTCTTGACTTAATAGTAGCAATTTCCATTCCGTTGATGACTCAAACCACACACATGTAAATTCTCCAGACACACAGCAAATGAATATTTGTAGCAGCTGTATTTTCGCAGCATGCGAGTAAATAAGGTCTAATTACAAACATCCGATTTCATCTCCAAATTCCATTAAAGATGATTTAAGTTGTAATCATGACAACTACAACACTGTAATTATGTTTTATAGGAAAGAGGTAACGGAGCATAGTCACACTACACCAAGTATACACCTGCTGGTCTCACCTTTGAACAACAGACAGAATGGTTTAAAAAGCAGGATATAAAGAAAACACATGCCTAAATAGTCACTTAAAAAGTCACTACATAATAGGAGTCAAGGGTTCAAAGCTGCATTCACTGACATACAGTACTGACCCAAAATGTAAAATCGGAGGTCTCAAAATCTAAGCAAAAGACAGCAAGGGAAAAAAACGTTCCTAAAGTATTTTAATTACTGTGTATAACATGTCTGTATAGATCGAGAGTTAGTGAAAGAAAATATACATTTTGACATTGACTTCATTTTTGAGCTCCCATTAGCTGGTCTGCACAGCTTGTCAACATCTAATTAGTAGAAGTGGATAATGTATATGCATACATTTCAACTATGGCTATATATATTTAAATATATATAACCCTACACAGTAAAACGGATCCCCTGAAAGAACAAGGAGCAAAGAGAACGGCAAAGAAAAATATTGGTCCAATTCTACCTTTTTCAATTCTAAACAGAAAATGTGTCCTAATAAGTCTAACATCTTGTCCAACACCTGAGCTGATGACTTGTCAGACTGTAAGGCACTTGTTCGATGCACTACAGAGGTGTGTTGTCAAGAGCCTGTAATTGAGCTTCTATGTGGTTAACAAGTGGAGACTGTAGAAGGCTTTTGTCATGATGTAGCAAACCAGATAATTTTGTAATGGTTGCTCATAAAGTGTGTATTTTCGTTTAGATATGTCTGTTCATTCATTCAGTAGGGGCTATTTAGATTCACCAACCATATCATGTCTTAATAAATACAGAAACTGCAAAACTATTTTTAAAAAAACAGTTTGTAAGTTTTGACAACCACAAATGAAATAAATCTTTCTGTAAGAGCAGCAAAGTTCACATCTCTGTAGACGATGTAAATGATCCACCACCAGCTCAGATGTAATCAAAGAGACCATATGGCATCAGCATAACTACAGACACTTGGGTATCATAGACTAAAGTCCTACACAAATTGAGTGCTGTCCTTTGGGAAGGATCAAAATATACACTCAATATAAAAAGGGGCCCTGATGGAAATTTCAATTGTATTATCTTCTGTTGAAGTTGTATTCTGTCCATTCACACACATTTGAGCAATCCCATGCTGAGGCACCAACCTTCTCAACAGCAGAAAACTCTTTGTGTCACAGCTCTCACACTGGTGTTGCATCCCTGGCCAAGACACTTAACCCGCATTGCCTTTGAATGAATGTGATTGTGTGATTGGTATTCGGAGGTGGTCGGTAAGCGCAAACAGGCAGCCACACCTCTGTCTGTGTGCCCCAGGGCTGCTGTGGCTACATAAGTAGCTTACCACCATCAGGTGTGACTGTGGAGTGAATGAATAATGGTTACAAAAATATAAGCCCTTTGAGAAAGCCTTGGGCAATGTAAAGCACAATATAAATCCAATCTATTGTTATCATTATTATTAATGCTAATAATGCTAATAATAATATTACAGTTCTTTCTAAAAATGTCCCTTTGCTACTACTTTGCATTGTCGGGGAGGCAGTGGCGCCCTGTAACCAGAGGGTCGCCGGCTCGAGTCCCCGTCCAAGCATATGTATAAATTAATTTGGTGTATGGTGGTGGTCGGTGGGGAGGCGCAAACTGGCTGCCACGCCTCTGTCAGACTGCCTGGCTACATGAGTATTTTACCACCACCTGTGTATGGAGTGAATGAATATTTGTAAAGCGTATTTGGGTGTCCTGACAAGTGCTCTATAAGTACTATGCTTTTTTTTGGTTTGCATTAGCTGTAGTAGCAGTGAAGTAGCCAGCAGGGTCTTTAACATGGACATGCACCTAATCTGAGCTTCTTTTTTATTTATAGAAACCAAGAACTCTTAAATTAACATTTTTAAAAGATACAGCATTTTTTTTGTTATGGTTTGTCGAAAAAGCTAAAAAAAAAAGAAGAAAAAAAAGAATTCTCCATTAGCCACCTTAGCCTTCTATTAACTGTGTGCAATATATTGTGCTGTAGGGGGTACTGGGTTATGGAGAGAGCTCAGGATTACTTCGAAAGGCAATCCTTCACCTCTCGGCTGGTAGTGTATATCTTTTAATGTCGACAATTATTTGCTTATTAATTTTTAACCTTGTCCCAGCAGCTAGATAAATACGCAAGCGTCTAATGAGACAAATTGGTATGAGAAATATTTGTTAATATATCATTAGAAGCGTGTGCAGAGATTATACATGCTTCGACCCTGGTTTCAATTTAAAAAGCAAAGCTGAATTCTTGAGCGTGGCTAAAAGGCATTCACTAATCAATACGGAAGACTGGATCGTTTTGGGGCTTCGGGGGACAATGGAAGTTTATGCATTAAACCAAGGTAAACAAGTGGTTTCCTGCCTTTATATTGAATGATTTGCACTGTACGGGCGGAAGTGGCGCAGTGGGTAGGCGCACGCCCTTCAACCAGAGGGTTGGCGGTTCGAGCCCCCGTCCAAGTGCATACTGTCGTTGTGTCCCTTGGCAAGACACTTAACCCACATTGCCTATGAATGAATATCGCTGTGTGATTGGTGTTTGATGGTGGTAGGCGCAAACTGGCAGCCACGCTTCCGTCAGTGTGCCCCAGGGCAGAGTGAATGAATAGTACAAAAATATGTAAAGTGCTTTGGGCGTCTTGAAAAGCGCTATATAAATGGAAGTTAATAATAAAAAATTATAAATAATAGTTCTCTTTAAAAGGTCCAGGCTAATGGCAAAATATGAATAAACATGAGACCAAAGTTTGAGCATTTTTACACCAAGAACCACTCTTACTATATTCACTTTAAGTATTACAAATGAAATAAAAGCAAAAAATCACATCAAAGATTCAGCACCCAGGACTAAACAAAAATCTAACGTCAACTGGATCAAGAGGTTGTCAAAGAGAAGGACTAAAACATGGTAGTTTGCCTTTTTACTTTTGACCATCAGAAACAGGCCAATAGTCCCTCACCATTCGAGAAAAACTGGTCTAATGAAACTGTCTTCATTTTGTTTTTCAACTTAAAGGCTAAATTATGACAGCCTATAGTATAACACACATGTCCAGTGCGGCTTGGGGTCCAGTCACAGCCACGATTGAATTCTACAATTTTCATTTGTCACAGTAAGTTACCCATGTGGTAGTACTTTTAAAAAATGTATTAAACCATATGTCCTCTATAGAGAGTAGTTGATGATCCGAGATGTTCTGAGCCTTCACGTGCCCCTGTGTCTTGGTGTTAATCGTGTGGAAGTCTGTGATGGGCATTTGTCATTAGCCCTGGAGACTGAATATAAATGGTCGTGGCCTGTATTCGGTCATGTCTCTGACAGGTATCTGAGGCTTCAGTGATGGAGGGTTGTGGTGAGGTGTCAGCATGTCCCACTTCACCAGCAAAATGTACGCACACATCGCACATTATAGACACGGACAGGGCTCTTTGTTATCACCAAGATGGGAAGAAAATGTCCCTACGTTTGGTCTTCCATGTTCTGCAGCTATAAGCCTAGCTCGTATTAGAATTCAGGGTAACTAAATGGATAGATCAAGTAATTGTTACATATGCCATAAGTAATATTTCTCTATGAAAATAATTGACTTGTTTCCTGCCAAGAGTTGCAAAGGTGAGGTTGAAGCTAAGGCTCTGTCCACACGGAGACGAGTTTAGGCATATCCACTAGGCATTACGTCCACACAGAGCATTTTTAAAATCGGGGAAGATTTCAAAACACTGGCTCCGTGTTCACGAGCAATACGCCTCTTTTCTGAAACGATAACGTTGAAGCTCCTCCTCTCTCTGACAACCCTCTGCACTCTGACCATAACAACAAACATAAAGAAGTGTCACGGCGCCACCGACGGGCCCGGCATACACATTACACGCAGCGTTTCAGTGGTGCTGCGTGAACCGTTGGACAAAAAGTGAATAAACCTGAACATATGTGGTCAGAAACAGTTACAACCTAGGAAGACTTTGGGTGAAGTGAAATCAGTCACATGAGCGAGTGGCCCTCCTCGGTATAACTTTCTGACAAGTGGCCCTCAGTGAAGTTTGGACACCCCTGGTAAAAATGACTTTATCCGCAATATGCCTTTATTTAATGAATGCTTTTCTAGATGCTCAAAGATGTTTTACAATGAATTGCATTATTTATTTACCCCGCAGCCCCTCCGACATCCACGAAACACCAATTACACAATCACATGTCATAAGCGATGTGGGGTAAGTGTCTTGCCCAAGGACACAGTACACGTACAGTTTTAAGCTGGATATGAACCGCCATCCATCCAGTTAGGACAACTGCTCAGCTTCCTCTGAGCCACTGCGCCACCCTCTTTAGCTGGAGAACATTCTCAATAATATCCACGTTTATTTTCCGCCATATATACCAGTAGTGCAGCTTGCCTTTAATGCCATACATCTGCAGGGGTCAAGTACCTCCATGTCACAGGGTGAATCCCTCAGCAGATGGCCCTATACAAGACACGGCAGAAGAGGAAAGTGGAGCATCCTGAAGGGAGGGCTGGGGACATGCGTGACAAAACCTGTTTAGCCGGGCTCCAAGACACGGTTTCGTGTGATGATCAGGTTTTATTCTAAGTGGCGGCCCCCTGCCCACCTGCACCTTGATGAATGAGGGCACAGCAGATGTTGTGGATACAGAGCAGAGGGAGGCGGGCACTTATTGCCACCTCACACGGCGACAGGGTGGTTTCAACAGATTTGCATCAGAAAAGTCTGTTTACTATGTTATAAGAAAGGATAGCATCTTAATTGTGTTTCTGTTTATTATCATATATATCTTTTTTGGATCAGGCTTGTAAATGTTATGGCATTGAGCTTATTTGTTTGCATTAGGTTCAATATATACAGGTTTAAATTAACCATACAATAAATGTGATGGATTGTGTAAATTTGACACTTCAAGGATGTGTTAGTATAACGTTACCTTTTATGAACTCTGAAAGCTATTGTTAATGGAAATTCCTTATATAACTAGGCCCACGCTGTTGTATATCGGCGAAACATTCTAAATGGCCGACTTCCTGTTTGTTGTAGCATGAGGCCATAATAATATTTTATGTTGCGTACACTGTGGAGAATCACTGTACCAAGTTTCATTGCTCTCTGCCAAAGTAAGTGTGTCCAGAGTCCCCAGGGGTCATACACATGGGGGCGCTATTCTTTATTTGACCTCTGTGTACATTAAATATATACTAGCCCGGATCACTGTGCCAAAATTCATGCGATTTTGTTTATGTTCAGCAGGATTAATGGCTCACTTAAAGTGCTTCAGGGCATTATTTAATTAATTAATTGTCATTAATCGCAGAAGTACCAAACTCCAGTTCGGCGTCTTTATGATATGTACCGGTGTGCAAAAGTTGAAACTGATCCGGCAATTCGTTTTTGAGTTATCGATTTCACACGGACGCGGACGCGAAGGTGATTCCATAATATCGCCGAAATACAATTACCTGCTGCAAAAAGGCCTTAGTTTGGTTAGCAAAGGGTTCAAACCTGTACCGGTAGCGCAGAGTCTTATATTATCTGCAGTGAAGTGTGCCTGGTTTTGAGGAGAATGAATTTGACTGTGATGCTATGGACACATTTCCCCCCTGTCAGTGCCTTTATAAATCAGCCTGAATAATGTTCTTTAAGGGCCCGCACCTCACACTCGCCTGGGGCTACTCCTTGCTTTTATTTTATGTATTTTTTATCACTGGCATAAATTAGTCTCTTCTCTTCTTCTCTTAAGTGGAACGACAGACACTGGGCCCTGCAAAACTAAGACGGGTGTCCTGTGTAGCATTTAAAACTGCTTCAGAAAGAACTTTTTGAAGTGTTTTGGAGTATTTTTTTTTCTCTCTCTGATGAAAAATACTCATTTAACTCAGGTGCACAAGGCCATCTTTGCCCCTATTGTCCAGGCCCACATAATTCATAATTACAAATAATGGAAATGACTGTAATAGCAAGGTGAACCAGGTGTTTATAGCTCCTTAGAAGGTCAGTTCCTCAGCATATGAGATTACTCAAAAATACAGGAATGTAACAAAATACAAGTCCAAGAAACACACACACACACACACACACACACACACACACACACACACTGGAAAAAAACATGGGAGTATCATGCACGGAATTATTTTGTACCTGCTTCCAGTTACAGATTTGCACAATTGGTCCTGGGATTATTTATGATGTAGCCTAATTTATGTACATGTGGTGCATTCGGACGCAGAAAGAAGTCTATAAATACTTCACTGCTTCGAAGCAAATCAAGTCCTTTGCGGTAAAACAGCTGGTCACGTCTCCAGAGTAAAGAGTGGGAGTACCAGTCTGCCAGCTGTGCCAACAAGTGCTGAACAGAGGCTCCGGAAACTGATTGCACGGCTCCTAAATTGGCTCTATTCGTGGAGGTATAGTCTGCTACATAGGTATGCTAATAATGCTACCTGGATATATCATGGTATATATGTTGTTGTATTGTATGAAGTATGTATATTTGTGTGTAGTTTTTCAAGTGGGCATGATCATCAAAAAAACATTTTACTACTTTGCACAGACCACATCCTATCTAAATATTGTGATTATTGGGTGGCTTCTAATATTTTTTTTCATTTGATTTGAGTGATCGTGTATGCTGAGGCCCTGACCTTCTCATGAGCCGAGACTCTTGGTCTCACGCTTGGTCTAACTGCACCAGAGGAAAGAGTAGAGAAGACACCTAATTTGCAAAAACACAGCTCCCAAAGAGAAAAGGTGTGTGCCAGTGGTGACAAGCGGTGAACAGAAGCTCCAGAGACTGATTGCATGGCTCCTGAGTCGATCCTATTTTCATACATGGAGGTATAGTCCCGTCGCCTGCTCCGAAAGGTCAGTGCTAAATTGGAAGCGCAGGGCAGATCTTTCAAGGTTTAAGTATCAGTTCACAAAAGTCACTTGAACGACCTACACTGTATGGAGGAGATGGAGACGGGCAGAGAGAGCTAGACTAATGGAAGTCTTAAAGGTTAAAGGTTTGTACGGTAAGCCAAGGCAAAACTTTTTACTTCCTAAAAAAAAAAAAAAAGACCGGCACTGCTCTCCATGTACTGCATTTGACTTTCAACTTTAGTTTATTTGTCATATGCAGGTTCAACACAAGGTTAACAATGCAATGAAATGCTTTGGATCGGAAGAACCGGTAGACTCGCTAAGATAGTCAAGAAGTACTAGTAGCATGCAATAATAGTACATGGTAAAAAATAGTGTTTGCAAAAAGAAGTAAATATAAGTAAGTAATATAAGTAAATAATATAATAAACATATAATAAAAGATAAGATGTACTGCAGTTGTTGGTTCATGTCAGAAACTTGACCATAATAGTCTAATTTGCCCCAGACCGAGATTGCACAGTGCATCCATCCATCCATTTTCTCCCGCTTGTCCGAAACCGGGTCGCGGAGGCAGCAGTCTAAGCAGGGAACTCCCGCCTTCGACCACTGCCCGATCCACATTGCACCTTTATGGTGCCTCCCGCGGGTGGTAGGTCCACGGGAGAGATTACAAAGTGCAGTTCTTCATAAAAATCCAGTCAACGCAAAAGTCGGGCAAGCATTACATTCTACAATACTCAAACATAAGACAAATTACTATAGGTGCAGTTTTATTTTTAATTGAGCTTCCATGCTTCCACCAACAGCAAATAATATTGGAGAGGCCATTTTAAACTGTAAAGAACTCATTTGCAGCCATGCCTCTTTCAAGTAATCCCTTGTGTTGCCTTTGGGTCAAAAAGAGAAAAATAAACACGTTTTTGCCATTACATTTACTGGTTTTAGCTTATTTTGTAGTACACAAAAAAACATGTTTTTGAGCATCTGTGCCCTACCACGTTGAGCATCTTCGGTTTTAATTGACCCGAAGGCAACACAAGGTTACTACAGCACACCAAAATCCAATTCCCATACGATTCTGCATTGCGTCTTGACTCGTGTTTACAACCATAAATCTTCTGTTTGCTGTGGTATTTCCTCCTGTTGGACCTGAAACTGATCCTTGTGGTTGCATCTCGACCACATGTCATTAATCTTACAAAGCTCTGTAATGGTGTTTCCTTGTCTCTCTCACTGCACTATGAAAAACTAATGACCCATGCATTGCAATATTAGAGTATCTCCTGTTCTCAAAAAAACAAAGTAATTAATGTCATCTGTTAATCTATGCTTTTTAGGTACTAATTCTTGGTATCTATATTTTGTATGCAACCTCAGTCATCTTCACACTGCAAGCTCCCTGGCCCTTTTATTAGTCCAAAAATAAAGTGGTACCTGGTGTGGTCTTCTGCTGTAGCTCATGCTTCATGTTCCTGTGTTTCGAAATGGTCTTCTGAACCGTGATGTTTATAAGTGGATTTTTGAATCCCAAACATGCCAACACTAAAAACACTATATTTATTGTATTTTATTGTTCTTCTTTGTGTGTACTATATATTTGAAAGTTACTGATACAAAATGTATTTATCTTATTCCCATTGTAGTAGTATTATTGTGTATTTTTTATGACTGTTATTTTTAGGATGCTCGGGTATATTTACATTTGTTTAAATGTTTATTAATGTACATTGTCCCTCTTATCAAATAAATAAGAAATGAAAAAATAAATAAATGAAAATGTAGCGGTTGTCTGAGCTAATTCTATTATCTCTGTAAATCCTTGACATGGCGGTATGTGAAAGTTTCAGTGGGTCACCAATATCTAGAAATACTCAAAATGGTTCACCTGGAAACAACAACAATGGCATGTTCAAGGTCACAATTCGCATGTCTTGGGCTAATTAGCTATTTCAGCGAATAAAGTGTCAGGTGTGTATTACCATCTTTTGGATTTTCTACACAAAACAATCCATTCACATAACACATTCTCACACGGACAAAGAGCAATGCAGAGAAGTGCCACACTTATTCATTTAGGTTATATTTATGTTCTTCCATTTAATTGAATTTTCTGCTATAGACCAGCTCTTGCGAACATAAATCACGGCACTCAAATGGTCAAGATACGGCCCAAAAAACGGCTCGTGCAACAGATGTACGAGAAAGGCTTGAGGTGTTGAGGGGAGGCGGGAGATTTATGTGTGTTAGGAAAAACATGACCCTGGATCTGGACTGCCTGTCACACCAGCATCTCCTCCATTACCTTGAGGATTCACAAGAGCTGTATTTCAGTCACGGTCCTTCAGCGAATTCACAAATGACACCAATGGATGCGGGCTGTGGTACAATGAGCTTTTGTGGAGAATAGTAATTATGTTTTTTTGTGGTTTTGTATATAATGGGTCTGCATGTCCTCCATGTAATACAGTGGGTTCTCTTCAGGTACTTGGGTATCTGTGGCCAAAGACGTGCGTGTGTTAATTGGTGAATCTAAAGTGCCCCTGAATGAATGTCGAAGTAAATCAATGTTTCTCAAATGATTGCCCTTGAGAGCTCCTATGTCGTCTGCGAGACAATTTTATTTAGCGTATCAGAAGATGATGAATTAATGAATCTACACAAAGAGGCTACTTTCTAATATTTTAACCCTTTACAATATCTACTTGCACTTATAAAATGCTATTCCCTAAATTCTATTAAGTGGAACTGCACATTTTTCATAAAGGCTTGCTGTTAAATGTCTAAATGCAACATCTTTGACCATTGAAGACATGATTCTATAAAAATAACAAACCGTATTTAGTAATGTTAAGCTTCTCTTAATTCATTAAAACTAGGCCTACGCTGACAGCAAGGTGTATATCGGCGAAAGCCCCCACACGTCAGCCACAACTGCTATGGCACCAACAGGCACCTTAATCAGACATTGTGTGATTTCAAAGGGTGTTTATATTGTTAACGAGCAAGGAAGAGGCCCCGCCCCCTAACCGTGACAAACATTGGACTTTTTTGATTTGTCTGGATGTTTGTGAAGAATATTTTTTGCCAAATTTTGTACTAATTCATCGTAGAAGTACCAAAATCAATCCAGCATTCACACGTACTATCTGCGGACGTGGACCAACGTTTCGCCGATATAATAACAGGCGCCAACAAACATTGTACCACTCCAACATCAACATGTGCCCGGTTCTCCAGTGACATATGAGATTGAGGGCCACTCCACTTCAGGCAGAGATGCCAATAAAATACAGCAGCTGACTAGTCAATCCTAATTAAAAAAGTTAAAGTGGTCACGTTGACGCAGCAACATTCACTGACACCATATTTCACTGTGTTTATACACCGGTGCATGCATAGACAATGACAGTTTTGCATGGATCAGATTTCATTGTATCAGAGCTGTCAAGCTAACAAATCACGTAAAAGGTAATTGATTAAAGGAAAGGAAACATTTTAAGGTCTTGCATTGGTGAGTGTAAGATATGACGTCACAGCTGCTGAAGTTTTTCAGCAGCAGGCCCCGCTCTGATCCAAAGAGGTTATGGTTGGTTGGTGCGTAAGATCCCGCTAAATGACATTTTCAACATATTTTTTTAATTATTCACTTTGAGACCCAACAGTTGTATGATTGTCTATAACATTATAAGGTTTTCGAAACATGCTCTGACTATATGCGAAGCTAATATGTTGTCAGTTGCCAAAACCAAGCTCATTCATATTTTGCCATATTTGGTGATGAATAAAAACAATATAGTGTGTGTAAACCAACAACACGCTCTATCACCAGATGAAACCATGGCCTGTCCTAAATAGACTAATATACCACCACAGTGGACTTCTCAGTGATAGCAGTGAAAATGGCAGATGAGTACAGACTTGTTTCTCCGTGTGCTCTTTAACTTTTTTGAGCTGGACTACAGTTCTCACCGTAATACCACCTATGACATGACTCATGAGGTTGTTGACGGCCATAGAAATTGCTGCTGAATTCATTTCTAGTTTCTTTCAAGAGATCTTTTCTTTTTCACAAAGGTACCCGCGTCAGAGTCGGCACATGTGAACACCTAGTGCTAGCTCCAGTTCGAATAAAGAGCACAGTGAAGCTCGGCAGGTACAATTAACCCATAGGCACCTCTCCTTTGTAGTTCTGTTTGAGGTATTTATGATTTTTTCCCCTTTGACCTTTTGACATGTACAGTGCAGTAGCTTTTTTTCAGAATTCCAGCTTAGTAAAGGTGAAATGTTCAAGGAATAGTGGAATTTTGTAATATTATCTATAATATCTTTACTGAAGGGCCAAGAAATCACAACCTTGGCCAATTAGATTTCAAAGTGTCTCAAGAAAAGGACCCCAAGAGAATAATTGAAACTAACAGCACTTTTACCAATCAAAGAAGAGGCTCTGGATGTGCATGTGCTTCTCCTTCGTGGGTAATTGGGTTTCTTTGACCAACATCTAAACATGCACGCCAAGCTGATCCTTCTGTTAGATCCTGACAAAGATCATTGGTTCAAGGCCCATCCAGATAAGCACTGCTTCTGGTGGGTTTTCCATCAAAAGGAGAACAAAATCTGCATATACTTCTATGGTACAGTAATGTTACAGGCCAAACAGATAAATACTGCACAAGAGTGATCAGAAATGAAAAACTTCCAAAACTCTTGCATTCTTCTACGTCAGTGAGTTTGGCTGGCCAGACTTACCAAAGGACATGAAGCCACAACAATACAACCTAATGCACCTTCCAGCAAATTATGAAACTCACAGCAAAAACAAATGTACTCTTTACCTTCAAGCATCTTCTATGAAAAACCAAAGCCAATTCTAATTCACATCAATGTATAAATAGGCCATAGTGGAGTTGATCTACAACAAGATAGAAGCAAATGTTATACCCACAATTGTGAAGATGAAAAAGGCTAATCCCATATATCAGAAAGTCTCAGCGATGAAAAGAAACCCATTGTTTGAACATAGCAGGCTCTGGCCCATATTGTATATAGACCATCGGGAGAGGAGAGAAATGGTTGCTATCAAAATAATTGCAGCCTGTGAATTGCCCCTTTTATGTGGAGTGACATGGAGGGTTATAGGGGTTTTCATTATGTTATTGCAGGTGTCTTTTTGACTTCACTCAGCCATGTAATCTGATAATACACACGTACAATGCAATGGACTCAGAGAGAATACTTGATCTATAAGATGAGGGGGAAAAAAATGTGATTTATCTATCAAGGGTTGAGGTCATGGTAAATTACTAGATTGTATTTTTGCACCTTGTCCATGCTATACTTTATACCAGAATGTTTTATATTACATTTTTAAGGAGAGAAATTTCTCAATACTGCCTGTCCAGTCCATTATAATACCATGGTCGGCTAGGCCACAATTTAGTTTGCAATGATAAGCCTGGCTAAAAATTCCAAACAAAATATTTCAAATTGACACAGAGTTAAGCTTGGTGGAGGAAGTAAAAGTCAATCCAACTTTATTTGTATAGCACTTTACAACATCTTAGCAATGATCACAGACAAACAAATTCAATAAAAAAACATCAATACAATATGAATAAAAGCAAATAAAGTTAAGACACAAAGCCAAGCGAAACAAAATGGGTTTTAAGATTAGCAAAATCATTGATGCTGTGTAATTCAGGAGGTAGATTCCCACTCTGGGACCGGCCACAGCAAAGGCAAAAATCGCCCCAGTGTTTGCATGTGGTTAAAGGGACCTCTAAAAGCAACTTTAAAACAAAAAACCTTATAATCAACCCTAAAACATATGTAGCTAAAGGAGTGGTTGGAACACAGGGGTTATGTGGTTGTGAAGAGGCCAACATTAATTTACTATTTATTTATTTATGTATAATTATCCATTCATTCATCTTCTTCCGCTTATCCGGGGCCAGGTCGCGGAGGCAGCAGTCTAAGCAGGGACGCCCAGACTTCCTGCTCCCCAGACACTTCCTCCAGCTCTTCCGGAGGAATCCAAGGCATTCCCAGGCCAGCCGAGAGACATAGTCCCTCCAGCGTGTCCTGGGTCTTCCCCGGGGCCTCCTTCCGGTGGGACCTGCCTGAAACACCTCCCGGTGGAGGCGTCCAGGGGGCATCCGAAACAGATACCCGAGCCACCTCAGCTGACTCCTCTCGATGTGGAGGAGCAGCGGCTCTACTCCGAGCTCGTCCCGAGTGACTGAGCTCCTCACCCTATCTCAAAGGGAGCGCCCAGCCACCCGTCGGAGAAAGCTCATTTTTGCCGCT
>JAVQKC010144074.1:0-10815 GCA_036025475.1 Philypnodon macrostomus | reverse complement strand
CATTAAGTATACAATTTCCCGGATCACTGTGCCAAAATTCATGAGATTTTGTTTATGTTCAGCAGGATTATTGGCTCAATAAAAGTGCATCAAAACATTAATTTGTGAATTATTTAATTGTCATTAATCGTAGAAGTACCAAACTCAATACAGTTCAGCATCTTCATGATATGTACCTGTGTGCAACAGTTAAAAAAGATCCAGCAAAGACTTTTTGAGTTATTGCGTTGTTGTTTCGCTGATATAATTATTGTTACATGTATTAGATTAGTTTAGTACAGCAGCGGTTCTCATACTGTGGCACGAGTACAATTGGTGGTACATGGGCTACTCCTAGTGGTACTTTGAAAGTCTTTTACAGTTCTGTCTGTGGTCTGGAGCTTGATTCGGACCTGGTTTAGGCCTTGCTGTCTTACTGTAATAAATCAGTTCTGGTTAAGACCTGAGGCCTAAGAATGGCAACTTTACAAAACATGTACTGCAAAGATTTGGACTCAATTTTCAGGGAAAGTCAGAAATGACACAAGGACCAGTAGATCAAATTTTGGGAGTGATCTGAGGAAATGAGCTGCCTTGGCAGGGATCTGTGCTCTCTGAGTGCTTTCTAGTTTTGGCTGTGTTTAAAGGTTTAGCTTAGCTTTAAGACATTTTTTCCCCAAACATTGTTTAGACTATGTTTAAACCGTTTAGTCTTGGTTTCGAACTGACTAGTCCTACAGCTTATTCCTTGTTTAGACCTGTTCAAGTCCTCCTTCCTCCCATTTTGCTCCACATATAGTACTTTGTTACCTTGAATACTACATCGTAGTCGATTGTCGGAAGTTTCTGTTTCCACAGTTCCACATATGCCTATGCAGAGGCAGAGAACAGAGTAACATTTGTATAGGACTCATTCTGTCAGGGGTACAGAGAACACTAATGTGGCCTATATTTATAATAGCTTCATACTATAACCGCACCACCTCTCAGTCCAAATGCACACAGTCAGTCATTAGATCCTTCAGCACCGAGCCTACGCAGATGTACAGTGCTACTAACAACAGCTGATCCGCCTCCATTTTGTTTACATTTTAACTTTGGCATCAGCGCGGAAACAAGATAGGCTTACGGGCAAATGAGTTATTATTATCATGGCGCAAAAGCGGACCCTTTATGATTTTGTGTGATTTTGACTCAAATCTATCCACACTGTATTAACAATAATTTCTAATTGTAACATGCTATATCCGCTCGTGTGCGCCATTTCTTCCTATAATAGACTGAACGGCTCCTACCTGAATCACACTCGAAACAGAAAATTTGGAAGATGTTGCGTAGCGCCGTGGGACCTCCTTGTTTCCTCGGGTTCATGTGGTCTCAGGGCCCGGTCAGAACCTGGTCTAGACCAGGTCTGAACGAGGACATACTCCGGTCTGCTCGGCAGCTGCTGATGGTTCTGCACAAATTAGCCATGAGAGGGCGCTGTAATGCCGAGTCAGCCCCTCTAAAGGTGGGCGCACTTTGTCAGATGCGTCAAACATCCAGATTCAAATACTGTAACACTCAAAATTCACTTTGACCGCCATAATCATGAACATGTTTTCTTATCAATTTCATTTTCATTATTTGTTCACAATATTTTGGCAACTATATTATGTGTGTCTGTTTGTGTAACTATATGAGCCTATAGAGCTTACAAAGGGTTATAGCCTAAACAAAACAAATTAGAACTTGTCTTGGACTATTGTCATAAAAAATGTAATTTCTCAATTGCTGCAAATAAATATGTGTTATATATTTAAATGTGTTAAATGTATAACACGTTTTATTTGAAGTATCTCATCTGAAGTATTTTTTGTACACAGGCCATACCCAGGGCAGATAAAACATCAACTTTCACTTGATTTAAAAATATATTTATTGATAAAACAAAAACAAATAAGAAAATCTGTTATTGCATAAGCATACAGTTCATTATGCAGTTAACAGAAGATGTATTATTTGTCATGTCCACAAATGTAAAGTTTTTGTATCTATATCTATCTATTAATCAATAGGCCAATAGGCCTATATATAATTAGCAAAACAATAAGCAATCAAATACAAGACAATGACAATAAAAACACTAGAAAAAACAAGAAGTTAAGAAGACATTATCTATGTTGTGTATCCAGACCTTTTACTGACCACCTGACCAGGTCTACAATACTTTTCTGAGAGAAAAGTTGAGATTTATTTATTTCCATTTTCACGTTCATTCCTGTGGGGTTTTACCATTTAACTGCACACTAAACCAAGTTACTTTAGCAAAACACCCATTTAGCAACATTTAAATTATGTTCTCAGTGAGTTTATTTAAAGCAAATTGTGCAATGTACTTATTTAATACAAATCATCCTCCTTTGATTTGTTCCAACTCAAACAATGACAGTACATTTATGTGGTGTATGAAATAAAAGGGTGTAGCTAAGGGTGACCACATCATAATGGACCAAATGTGAAACGTAAAGCTTTTTAAGTGACACAAAGAGGGACATAGTGGGTAGTACAGACACTTAACAGTAGTAGGCTAAATCATTTTTGTCATTCAGTGTGAACCTGGGTCAAGTACCCAACTGTATTGATGAAGAGCTAATAATCCTGCTGAACATAAATGATTTTGGCACATCGATCCGAACAATTGTATACTTAATGTACATAGGCACATTACAGACTATGGGACCCTGGACAGTTAGGATAGTTGACTAGTGTTAATGTCAAGCCCTGATGATTTGATGGCAAAGCATGCGTCAGTGTTTGGTCTTCCTCCAGATCTGGTACACAGCAGTGATGATGAAGATCAGCACGAGCACTGCCATGACTGAAGACAGGCCTATCAGCACTGACCTGTGAGAAACTCCAGCATCTGTACACAACACAACACACAAGGGGGTTTCATACATTTAAAATGCAACACAAAGTGCTTTACAGAATTAAAGACAATACCCCAACAACCCCCCACGCACACACGTACACGCACACACACACAGCTACATTAATGTATGGCATGGCATGTACAACATAACACAACACACAGGAGTCACACACATGTACAACACAACAGTATCAGCAGTGATGATGAAGATCAGCACGAGCGCTGCCATGACTGAATACAGGCCTGTAAGAGACTCCAGAATCTGTACACAACACAACAGTGACACACGGATACAAATAAAATGATATCAAAAAAATGTATGTGCTTGAACATAGAGGGAAGAGGGAGTTTCTGAAGTGAGCCCACAGTACCACAGGGAGGACATGCTGACTCCACCCATAAGTATTATAAGCTGAACCACATTTTTCACATACTGTTCTTATTTCCATCAGACAGCAGCATGTTCTTGGTCTTCTCCAGATTTCCATCGTTTTCCTCTGGTTGTATCCCGAGGAGGTGGCACATAAGTGGGTAAACGTCCACCAGGTCGAAGGGCTCCACCTGCAGGTTCTTCTGGAAGTCTGGACCCGTGGCCCTGAAGAAGGCCTTCATGTCCATGATCTCATTATCAAAGCCGTGGTCTCCTTTGCTGTAATGCAGGGGCAAGAACTGTGGAAGATGAAGATTTTTATAGAACAAAAGAAAAAACATGCTTTGGTTTTTCAAAATGTACTGTGCTATAGTAACTGCTGGGCACAGTGGAGTAAGGTTGTGACCAGTGCAGGTGTTCATAGTCTTGATTTGGTCCTTGTTCGAGTCCCCTTCCGACTGTCGTTCTGTCCCTGGGCAAAACACTGAACCTACATTGCCTATGTATGAATGTGGTTGTGTGGTCGCTTACACTAGTCGCTTACCACCACCAGTGTATGGAGTGAATGAATAAGGCAATTGTAAAGCGTCTTTCTAAAACACAATTAAACAAAGTCCACACTATCCCAGCCATAGTCGATGTATAAAACTCTTACTCCATTGATGATGTATCCTGGATCAGCGATCAGTATTAGTGGCAGTAGGCGGGGGTGTGTGCTATAGTGCAGTCTAGTGGGGACGTCCTCCCTCTTGTAGACCTTCAGATGAGGGTGACTGTTCCTCAGTGCCTGGTAGACCTTCTCCAGACGCCCCTCTTTAGGCACCAGCATCCCCATCGGTCCATAGTCCAGGAGCTGAAACTGGATGTCCCAAAAACTAAACCCTGGAATTAGAAGCGTGGTGATAAGTTTGAATCGTAATAAAAAAACTAGGCCTGTGCTGTTGTCCCAGACAGCAAGGTGTATATCGGTGAAACGGCCCCATACGTCTGGCACAACTGGCACCAACGGGCACCATATTCCGACATTGTGTGATTTCTAAGGGTTTTTATATTGTTAACGAGCAATTAAGAGGCCCAGCCCCCCAAAAATGACAAACATTAGAAGGGTCTATTTGACTTGATTTGTCTGGATGTTTGTGAAGGATGTTTTTGCATTAGGCTCAAACATGAAACACTTAGTTATCCCCCGGCCCTGAACACATCTGACCAATATGATGCCAGTTACCGCTGTAGCACCCCCTATAGACTGAAAGAACAATGTAGTTTTAGGGAATTTTCCAAATTTGGCAAAAACATTCTTCACAAACATCCAGACAAATCAAAAAGTCAAATAGACCCTTCCCATGTTTGTCATGGTTTGGGGGTGGGGCCTCTTAATTTCTCGTTAACAATATAAAAACCCTTAGAAATCACACAATGTCTGATTAAGGTGCCCGTTGGTGACGTATGGGGCAGAGTATGGGGCAGACGTATGGGGCATACACCTTGCTGTCGGGGACAACAGGTCTCGTTTAAAAAGGTTTCTGTTTTCATTATAATGTTACACACAAAGCCAAACTAAGCCAAAATAGGGCTACCATGAATCGAAGAGTAGAGCATAAATGAATGTTCTATACCATGATTCAACCCCCTTCCCAGATTAATCTTTGATTGTTTAACGCAACATCGGCAGTGGTGGGTCGTTGGTTTGAATCCCCGCCCAAGCACATACTATTGTTGTATCCCTGAGCAAGACACGTTACCCACATTGACTGAATGAATGTGGGTGATTGTAGGGGCCGTAGGCGCAGAACGGCACCCAGGGCTTACCGCCGACGAGGAGTGAATGAATGTGTCTAGAAAAGCGTCATGTAAGACTAGACTTACCATTGTATATTGAAGGAGGTTGGTAGGGGACCACAGAGGAGCCTTTTAGTGCCACGTTGGGGGTACACAGGACTTTAAGAAGCATGTTCAGGAAGTCTGGATGGGTCGCCTCGATGTAGGTCAGATGGCAAAGATGAAGAGGTACTGAAATATCTGGATCCAGTAAAACCGGGACTATGGGCTTCCTCTCCAAACAGTCCCGAAAAAGAGACATGTTGGCCTCAAGGAGACACCAGCGACTTCGTACAAACTCAGGACTTAGGACCAGTAGGACTTTCTGGCTCTGCTGGATGCATTCGGACATGTTCTCCAGCACGGTGCGTCCCGGGGTGAAGTCTCGCTCATGGTAGCAGACCTGAAGGCCAAAGGACTCCAGTTTGTCCAAAAGGGAGTGCGTCCACTTGTAGTCAGTGCTGCTGTAGCTTAGGAAGACATGATAGAACTCGTCGTCTCTCAGTGTGGGTGGGACGAAAGGAGAAATGAGCTGTGATTGGATGTCAGGGTTGTCAATTGAAATCTGTGGCTCCATTCTGTAAAAGAAAATCCATCAGAAAAATAATGAGGAGATCAGGAGGTTGTGGGTTCGATCCTCTAAATGGTCCCTAGTTAATTAATGTGAGTGCATGGTTGTCTGTCTGTATATGTATCAGTGTCAGCCCTGTGACTAACTGTCCAGGGTGTACCCCGCCGACAAAATCTCATGAATGTTGTCACATTGATCCGGGCAATTGTATACTTAATGTACATAGGTACATTACAGAGGTCAAAGAAAGAATGCGCCCCATATAGCGCCCCCATGTTTATGACCCCTATGGGACCCTGGACACACTTACTTTGTCAGAGAGCAATGAAACTTGGTATAGTGATTCTCCACAATGTACCCAACATAAAATATTATTATGACCCCACCCTACAACAAACAGGAAGTCGGCCATTTTGAATTGAATTTGGGAGGTCAGGTATATTTGACAGCCTTTAACTTGAACATACTTTGCCCGATTAGGCTCAAACATGAAATACCTAATTACCCCCCGGCCCTGAACACATCTGACTAATATGATGGCAGTTACCTCTATAGCCTATAGACTGAAAGAAGTATGTAGTTTTAGGGAATTTTCAAATTTGGCAAAAACATTGTTCACAAACATCCAGACAAATCAAAAAAGTCAAATAGACCCTTCCCATGTTTCTCGTGGTTTGGGGGCGAGGCCTCTTAATTGCTCGTTAACAATATTAAAACCCTTAGAAATCACACAATGTCTGATTAAGGTGCCCGTTGGTGCCAGTTGTGGCAGACGTGTGGGACCGTTTTCGCCGATATACACCTTGCTGTCGGGGACGACAGCACAGGCCTAGTTTAAATGTTTGTCCAGTATTATACTGCATACTGTCACTGTGTCACTGGGCAAGACACTTAACCCACATTGCCTGTGAATGAATGTGAATTGTGTGATAGGTGTTTGGTGGTCGGAGGGGTCGTAGGCGCAGAATGGCAGCAATGCCTCTGTCAGACTGCCCCAGGCAGCTGTGGCTACACAAGTATCTTACCATCACCAGTGTATGGAGTGAATGAATAACGCAATTGTAAAGCGTCTTTGAGTACTCAAAAGGCACTAGGATATATAAAACCTTTAAGTGCACTTAACACAAGTTAATGGTCATGGTTTACTTACACCCGGATGCTGATTGGGGATTACCTTTTTGTTATTGACACATGAGAAAAACACATGCACCAAATGAAGTCTTAGTCTGTCTCTGCCCCTCCTTTTTGAATAGTTATACAGAAAATAATATGCATATTCATTGTGTGTGATTTCAGGAAATAGTATTAAATGCACTGATCTGTGGAAAATATTAATTTAACTTATTTTTTTAATAATAATAGGCGCCTCTTGATGTAATTATTTCTGAAGGCATAAAAATGATTATATTTCATAGAGTGTGTATGCTACAGACACTATGGAAGAGTGGGTTGTGGTTACTCAATCAGCTGCTGTGGAAAAACTACATACCTCTCATCTGTTCTGAGAAAAAGCACCAAGATCCACCATCAATATAAAGACAGCACACAAAATCATTTAATTACAACTTTTTACATGGCAAAAATGGATGGTTTTAAAATTCTGTAAATGTTGCCCCAAACGTATAGTCTGCTTCATCTGCTCAAGTCAACATAAATATGATTTACAATAACAAATCTGTTTCTCATTTTGACTAGCTCTAAATCATTTTTAAATGCTACATTTGTATGCAAGTAATTGTTCCTCTTTAAATAATAATGCAATATTTGGGGTTAATGCTAATCCCCATATACAGTCATTTGTATCATTGTCATCTTCTCTTTTGGAACCAGAACGCAAGTCCCTAGATTATTTTTTAGAAACATGAATCATAGTGAACATAATGGATGGTTCCAATGGTTAATGAAACATCATAGTGTGGGAGAGGAACTTGACAACCATTCAGAATATGTGTCTGCACAACACCAACAAACTGTATACTTCATATGGCATTGCACTGCAGCACATATTTTTCAATAAGCTTTACAAGTGGAGTCCTCCCCAGAGGCCTTAACCAGATCAGAGCTGATTGGTGCCTGGCAAACGAAAAAGGGGACTGAGACACAGCTCTTTGTAAATATTTGATGGAGTGTAGGGGCAGCTTACTGAGACTACAGGGGTGGGCAGCACAACTGTGCAAATGAATGTAAGTAATGGAGGTGAGGCAGTGGAATGGGGGGAGGTAAGGGAGTGATGGCAGAGCAGGGGGAAGTGAGGGAAGAGTGATGGATGAGCCCTCTCTATACGCCTCTGACTGACGGCTGTGGCAGTCTGATTTTAATCCACATTAAGAGAATGCTTTACCGTACAATGTGGATTTACTCAGCAGCAGCAGAACCATGTCACTCTCTCTCACCACTGCCTAAAAGGCAGAAGCATATCACTTTCTCTTCTATCATCACCTTAGCAGCAGAACCATCCCATCTGACTCTCCATCACCACCTCAACAGCAGAACCATCTTACTCTCCTCCATCACCATCTGACACCACCTCAGCAGCAGCAGCACATTGCATTTTATTTTTGAAGCTAAGGGCCAAATTATGTCTTGCCAAGCGCCATGACTGGCCCCTGGGCCGCACTTTGGACATGTTTGGCGTAGATCCTCTGGCATCTCTTAGCTCTAGAGGAGTGTGACTGTGTGCACTGCTGTCTGAATGATTTACTCCAGCCACGCAGGCTCAGCAATTAACCTGCTCAGTAAAAGATAATGATCGGAGATGGGGCTGAGGCTAAAAGATACAAATAAAGGCTGTTGTAAACAGTGTTTTTCTTGCCTGTCTCTGAGTGTCTCTGAGCCAAAAGTGCCCATTTATCTCTCCAAATGATATCCTATTTATTTCCTCATTAAGAGTCAGGAGGAGGCTTTAAAAGCTGTCCTTATGCATCCTCTGCACTCTGCATTTAGATGCTGACTTTGAGATTCCAGTTGAATATTAATTTGAGCATCTTAATTTATGAATGACTTTAATTGCAAATGTGAGAGTGTGTAAGATAAAAGGGGGCACATAAGGATGGTTCTCCTCAAGGCCACAAAGGTCTATTGGAATCTTTAAGTTGTGTTTGTAATGTGATGATTGTTCTTTAAAGATATACCGGTCAGACATAACATTCTGCCCACACAGGTGAAGGGAATACCACGGATTATCTCCTTATAATGGCACCTCTGAGTGGGGTGGATTATATTATATATATAGTAAGCAAAATCAACTTTTCTGAGCTTTTAACGATGTTCTAATGTTGTGTCTACCCCAAACGCATAGAGGAAATTGTTGGTGTTTGTTTTGGTGTGCACATGTTTTTCTTTTATGTTGATTATAGTTGAAAACTGATTAAACTATTGATGTAACAAATTGTGTCAAAACACTAGGAAGTGCTCCTGTCTGCTCCTGCACTGTCAACAAACGCTGATGCTGAACTGGATTGAGTTTGGTATACTTCTACGATTAATGGCAATTAAATAATTAACAAATGAATGCCCTGATGCACTTTTATTGAGCCAATAATCCTGCTGAACATAAATTAAATTGCATCAATTTTGGCACAGTGATCCAGCAATTGTAAATTGAATGTACAATTTACAAAGGTCAAATAAAGAATGCCTCTATAGTGCCTCCATGTTTATGACCCTTATGGGACCCTGGAAACTTGGTACAGTGATTCTCCACATTGTCCCAAACATAAAATATTATTATGGCCCCACCCTTCAATAAACAGGAAGTCGGCCATTTTAGATTGAAATTGGGAAGTCAGATATATTTGACAGCCTCTAACTTGCACCTACTTAGCCCGATTAGGCTCAAACTTGAAAAACCTAATTGCCCACTGGCACTTACCTCTAGACTGAAAGAAGAATGTAGTTTTATGGAATTTTACAAAATTTGTCAAAAACATTCTTCACAAACATCCAGACAAAAAAATAGTCAAATAGACCCTTCCCATGTTTGTCATGGTTGTGGTGGCAGGGCCTCTTAATTGCTCGTTAACAATATAAAAACCCTTAGAAACCACACAAGTCTGATTAAGTTGCCCATTGGTGCCAGTTGTGGCAGACATATGGAGGTGTTTCGCCGATATACACCTTGCTGTTGGGGACGACAGCACAGGCCTAGTTTATTTTTGGAAACCCCCAAAAACCAGAACAAATCTCTCTCTCCTCCATCACTACCTCAGCTGCAGAACAATCACACGCTCCCCCGTCACCACATCAGCAGCAGAACCATCTCACTCTCTCTCCTCCATTACCACCTCAGCAACAGAACCATCTCACTCTCTCTCCTCCATCACCAACTTAGCAGCAGACCCATCATACACCCTCCTTGTAATAATAATAATGCATTCATTTTATATATCACTTTTCTAGACACTCGAAGAGGCTTTACAATTACATGCATTATTCATTCACTCCTCACTCACACTTGGTAGTGGAAGCATGGCTGCCATTCCACACCCTTTCTGACCACCACAATCACAGTCACACTAACACATTCATATTCATGTGACAGTTGGGTTAAGTATCTTGCCTAGGGACACAAGTGTGCTTGAGCGGGATTCAAACCTTTTTACCCACTGCAACACTGCCGCCCCTTTATTGTCTTTCTTGTAGTTGCATGAAAAACCTACTGTGCATGTTCCCAGTCTTCTCTGTTATTTTGTCAAATTCAATGTCAGTTTCAGGTAGAAACATTTTGTCAGCCTTCTTAGAAAAAAAAACAGCTGTTTCCAGTCCCGTGTCAGCACCAATGAGAAGAGAAAGAGTGAAGTGCATTTCACCACTCAGAAGGAGGAAGGGACCCCCATCTCCAGCGCTCAGCCTCATATCGGAGAGCTGTCACATCTCATGCTGCCACAAGAACATGTGGTGGCAAGGCGGGGGGATCGCAAGTGTACACCCAAATAACACACTAAAACCATGGCCCTGTCAGGGTGATCGGTCCATGGGGCACTCATCTGGCCCTGTGCTCTCGGTAAGTGTCTCTGTGAGTTAGGCCCAGGTTTCAGGTTTCAGTTTATTTGTCATATGCACATTCAACACAGGGTCAGAAAATGCAATGAAATGCTTTGGATCGAAAGAACCGTTAGACTCGCTAAGATACTCATGAAGTACTAATAACATGCAATAATAGTA
>JAVQKC010144037.1:0-13426 GCA_036025475.1 Philypnodon macrostomus | reverse complement strand
CTCTCTCTCTCTCTCTCTCTCTCTCTCGATATAGATATAGATATTATTAATTAATACATGTTTTAATTTATTGATACATTTTTTGTATTTCTTATTTCCCTGGATTTTGTGGATCGGCCTGATAATCACCGAAAGGCATTGACATTTAGTTTCTAACTTTGTCAAACACAAATGCCTAGAAAAGTCTCCAAAGTGGAGTGAGGTTACGGAGCTAAATGAACGAATGAATGATGTGTCTATCTTAAGTCTGTACGCTGTGTGTGAGCTCATTTGTATGTGCCTTGGGGATCCTAGGATCAAAGTGTGAGTTTCTTTTGTGTCGGCGGCCCACATAATAAAAGACAGAGCAGGCAGGTGCACGGGGGCCTTATCATTATCACCACTGCCACCACAGGATACCTTTAATGTGCTCATAATTATATCCCACATATGTGTTTGATGCTCCGGAGGCAACAGACAAGTGTGGGAGGCTTTATGTATAGGGTTAAGCTCACATCGGTATGTCATTGTCAAAGTTAAAAAAGCAGCTATATTGATAAACAGTACCTACAGGTTAGAGATGTCCTGCTGCTCCTGCCTGCTCCTGCACTGTCAACAAAAGCACCCATAGAAGTATTGTCGCTTCTTTGCTAGCTTACCACAATTTGACAACATATCTGATTGGAGAAGACGTGTGTGTGCGTGAGGTGTCATGGCTTTGTTTGTATCCCAGAAAAAAACTAAAAAGTGGTTGGGGTTGATTTTTTGAAACCCCCGAAAAACCAGCACAAATGGTTCGGTCCTGTCTTAAAGAGACAGGTGCCTTGTTATTGTGGGCGCTCAACAAAACAGCTTGTATTAGATAATTATTGTTTGTTTGATGTTGCAAAACATAAAATGGTAACCTAAGTCAAATGTATACAAAATACACTGTGAAATGTGCAAAAAAGCTTAATATAGGGCCTTTAAAATGCACAAATATAGTGATATCGTGTGCTGCCCTTTGTCTTGTTCTATCAGGATCTGTGTCTCAGAGTGCCCCAGTGGGTTTTTCCGCGATGACCGTAAACGTTGTAAGAAGTGTTCATCGTCCTGTGAGGCGTGTGTGGGCAGCCACAACGACCAGTGCAGCACGTGTCGACCGGGCTTCCATCTCAACGAGGCCTCCAACACATGTGTGGCCAACTGCGACGACAGCTTCTTCCTGGACCATGGTAACTACAGCTGACCGTTAGTGTAGTCACATATGGAGAGTTCTGGGTCTGTATCGGCCAAGCTTTTGGTTGTTTTGGATGTGTATTGGGGGGGGCGATAAGGTAAAAATATATCACGATTTCTTTCAAGATCACCATTTTGATTTTATCACGGTTTTAGTTAACTGCTTACTACTGCTTAATAAATCATAATGTACATCCAGAGAATTTATTTTCTTTATTTCACTGGCATTGTTACAGTAAAAATGACAGTGAAGAGCAGAGCATAAATGAACACACTGTATCACAATTCAACGATCTTCCCAGATTAGCAGATTGTCATGAATTATCACAGCGATTCATCCATATCGTACACCCCTAATCTAAAATATCGCCGGATCCAGAATTTTCTTTGTTTAATCCGATGTAGGCACGCCCCAGCCGTCACAAGACTGACTGTCCATCTTTATGTCTGGACATTTCTAAGTCAGCATACCCAGGGTTTGCCTTCTGTTTCCCATTAGCCACTGTGCTGTGTGTGTCTTCCAGATCTCAACATTTGTCGAAGATGTCCAGAAAACTGCAAGAAATGCACATCCTCGAACGTCTGCACCGAGTGTAAACCAGAGATGAGGTAACTGCTTTGAGCTTAAGACCAGCTGCTAATTACTGCCTCTTTAGCAACCGGCCTGTTGTGACTGTTGCTATATCATTTCTGTTTCACTTATATGTTTCAACATGGAAAACATCACACAGATTATAAGAGATTACCAAGTCCTATTTAACCAGTGTTCGAGGCATTATGTGACCTTGTTTGGATAAATGATTGACTTGACTGTAACTCTGACCACAATCCAGGTGTTTTCCATCAAGTTCTTACTTAAACTGACAAAGTAATATAGAGCCAGGTGTGTGTCTGGGATGAGTAAGGCTGTGAACCTCAGGGTACCTCTCGATACGATACATACTGTTACAGGATAAGCCCACTTTATTGAGTTAGGATGGAGCCTAGATAGTTTACTGTTTTTTTTTTTGCAGAAAATAATACAAATGAATGATCATGATCATATACAGATGCATTGCTATACACCTTGTGAGAATCAGAATGGTTTCTTGAGGAGTGAAGTATGTGATGTAGAATAGAGCGTAATATCCTGATGTCATCTAGGGGCCTATTGCACTCTGCCAGTTAGAACCCCTGTAAAACCTGTGTTCATGTGCACTACAGATGATTCTCCAGTACACACTGTCAAAATGTGTGGTTTCAGTTTGAATGTGGTCTGAACATAAACCGGTGAATGCAGTGGTTTTCTCTGCTCCTGAATGGAGTTTGTCTGACCTGTGACCGGAGCTGGTTAAACCCGGCTGACCACAGAGACCCACAGGCCCTCTTTAGGTCGTCTTACTTTGAAGTACCTCTTTCCTCTGAACACTTCATTCATAAACACGGCTCCTTTCATGGTCTAGCTAGGCATCGCCAAAGCCTTAATTAATTCACAGATGTGAGCAATAATAATCCAATTTGTGCTAGAATTGAATGTAGTTAGCTTAGTCGGTATATATGCGCCCCATATTCATAGTCCATGTTGCTCGCCCCGGCGTTGAGAGTTCCAAATGTCACTCAATCAACAAACAAACAAAAATCAATCAAATAACTAAAGTTAAATTGACTAGCAGACTCTGACTGTTGTAAAGTAGATGATCCGTAGTCTGTAGAGGCCAGGGGATAAACGAAAACTCACTACTAAGTGGTTGCTGTAGAGCCCAGGGGAGGGACTTAAGTAAAATTATAATTATGACTGATGATTATTTCCTACTATACATCTTTATAGGGTCAAATAAAGTATATATACATTTTTTACTTCAGGAAACTTCCAGACTACAGCTTTTAGTAGTTAAATTAAAGGCTGTTGGTCAGTTTATTCAACATTAATGTTTTACTGAAGAGCTCTCATTCCCCTCGCCTCTGTTAATAACAACTTTGCCCTTGTCAGTCTCCAGGGGAACAAGTGTCAGATGACGTGTGACGCAGGGACCTACTACAACGGCCACAGACGGACATGTGAGCCCTGTCATCGAGCCTGTGCCACCTGTGCAGGTAAACGGTCACAACACCGTTCAGGGTTAATGATATGACATCACTACATCCCAACATGTCTCTGTGCTCTCAGGTACAGGGATAGAGGCGTGTACCAAGTGTGCGGATGCCTACATTTTAGAAGACTGGAGGTGTGTGTCCACCTGCAGCAGTGGATACTACCTGTCAGAGCAAACACAGGACAGCGGACAGGTGCAGCGGTCCTGTAAAAAGTGAGTACACACACACACACAATGGGACGCTCTGCCAGGGCCGCAGTTAGGGTGTTGTATTGGTTCCTGTGTCTGGTTAAGGTTAGGGCCAGAATATCATCTGGTTAAGGTTAGGTTCAGATCCATGGTTTGGGTGCTATGCTAGGTTCATTGAGAAGACGGCCCTGGACCAACAACTAGAATGATGGTCCTGGAACATCAGCCCACACAGAGAAATCAGATCGGGCCAAGGCGGAGTGAGACACTCACTACTGAGCATTGAGTGGGCAATAGATAATCCACATTCAAGTCTTTGTGTTTTGGCGTTCTGTCCCGTTCTGCCCCGTGGAAAAGGGCCTTTAGTTTTTATATTACTTGTATTTAAATGTTTAAATCTTGTGGAACGGTTACACCGTCCACCAGCCATAAGAAGAGAGTCTGGTGCAGTCCTGTTTTAGTGCATCGATAACATATCTCTCATTACTCTTACTACAGGCAGGCAGACAGGCAGACAGGCAGGCAGGCAGACAGGCAGACAGACAGGCAGACAGACAGGCAGGCAGACAGGCAGACAGACAGGCAGACAGGCAGACAGGCAGACAGGCAGGCAGACAGGCAGACAGGCAGACAGGCAGACAGGCATCTTAATTGATTTCACTGGCCTCACTGACTGTTAATTTGTTATATATATATGTATATACTTCTTCTTATAATAACAACCTGTATTCAACACCAAGATGAAATATTCACTTTGCTTCAGAAAATCAAATGTAATGAGTAGATTAGCCGTTCGGTGCATGTTTGAGATGCATATTTCACAGACGGAACAGCTGACCAACCATTTAAATGTATCACATTGTAGTTTCCTGCAGAAAGTCAGTTACGGTGTTAGTCAACTCCTAGTTTTTGCTTATACTGATTTACACACAGAATATGCTGCTCCTAAATGCCACACAAAGTGAATTTAACAAAAACATTACATTATAAAATCATTAAAATGAGGTCCTGGGGGAATAAATTAAGTGCATATATTAATTTATGTAGATTTTTTAAATGTTGATCAATGTGGTAGCTGCTTATAGCCAAGGTGGCCTCCTTGACTACCAAGTGCTGGGGGAACATTGCATTGGCTCACTGGGAAATTGCTCAAACATCTGGAAACTTTTGAGAATCATTTAAACATCTGACTCTTCTCAAGAAATATATTTATTGCTGGCACTATGTTTACTTCAAATGTGAATGTATTGTTCATAGTGGGTGATGAAGTGTCCGTATGTATCCTGTAGGTGTGACCACAGCTGTTACGAGTGTCTGGGCCCCGGAGAGAGGAACTGCAGCACCTGTGTGAGCGGATACAACCTGGAGGGAGGGGCCTGTGTGGTCAGCACTATTTGTAAAGATGGTGAGTTAAGACAAACTTGATGATATGAATAATGTCATCAGTCTTATACAGTGCAATGGTGTTTAGAAGAAAATAAACAGGAGCCCAGGGAGGATTCACAAACATCTCAATAGAATATTCAGCACTGTGGTTCAATATAGATGTAAAGAATGCACACTTCAGGCTGATATTTCAATTACCTGTTTGGCCAATATAATACTCTCCTTCCCCAATTAACATGATAAGAACATGTTCTTTATAGCTTACATGATCAAATAAAGGTAAATAACATACTAATATTTCCAATATAGATCATTTTTGTAGGCTATACATTTTTTCTGGATGTTTCTAAACATAAAAATATCACATCACATAGACATGATCCTTTTTGCACAACATCAGGTTTCCATTAGCCATCTGTACAGGCCGATACCGATTCAATTTGACATCATCATTCATTTAGCGTAGAATACACTCAGCTGTAGGTCACTCTGGACCCTCGTGAGTTTGCTGCAGTGGTCTCAGTCCATTGCTAAACTAATACTAACAAAATATATATGATGAATTATGCAAAATATTGTAATTTGGTGAATTTCATTGAACCGTTTAAACAGATCAATTACATTTTTAGAGAGACTATTCAGAAGGGTCACACAGATCAATCCTCCCTGGTCTCCTTGTGGTTTTGTGATGAGATGATCTAACAGCCTTTTTTCATCAGGTCGTATACAACATTCAAACACTAACTTTATTAACTGCATATGCGCCAAGGCTGTACACTAATACTAGAGTCTAACTGTGCTCTTTAAAACATTAGTGGCGTGTTCTTGGTCTTTATGCTTCAGGCACTGCTCATTATACTTAAACACTCATTACTAACAAAGTGCTGTGTCTCAAGTGGAGACATTTTGGGGGAATATTCTTGGGGTAATTCTTCGCTTGCTTTTTCACTGACATTCTTTCATGTCATACGCTCACAAACTCATTATTTCTGACTCTGCATGTGTGTGGCATGTGTGTTACCTTCCATTTAATTCCTTTACATCTCAAATAGTGTGATTATGGGGCTGTATTGGGTAGAAGCTTGAAAACAGCGGGTTATGTCAGCCCTCACTTATCTGGACTGCTATTGCACATTGTCAGTCTCTGTTTGACCACATAAATAATATACCAGGTAGTCTCTGAAATATTTCGATAGTGACACGTTCATATGGTCACGTACACTTAGGCACAATGGCGGTTTTGGTTGTTTGGACAGAGCTATAAATGCACCATAAGGGGAATATTTGGATTTACATTGACTACTCTCAATTCAAGTTAATTGTGGTCACCAAACATATTAAAAAAAATTGTGTCACTGTCCAGATATTTCCATCTGTGTATGTTAACCAGAATAAACTGTGAAGGTTGACTTGTCTGGACATGGATACAGTCGGCAACAGTGTGAACGCCCGCATTCACCATCACTTCAGCTAATGGTGGCTCGCTTGTCTATTTAATCACAAATTTTGGACAAACATTGGACCACTTTGTTTGGCTATTTAAGCCTTTATTGTGTTAATTATACAGGATTTTTAGCTGTATTTGATCATTCAGCAGCTCTTCTCCATTATGGTGAAGTTTGTTTTTTAATCCCAATGGAGTGACCGAAAGTTAATGTGTTGCTGTTGCCGAATGTATCTCCAGTTCATGACACAATACAAAAATCACCTCGTTCTGAATCTCACTTTGAATCTAAATGGGACCATTCAATATCATTGTAATCAGGATACAATGTGTAAGAGTGCTTACTCTGATGTGACTCTGAGGTCAGTTTGCTAATTGTGTGACGTTTGTTTTGTCTCTTTTCTGCCTGTTATTCTTCCTTCTCTTCCGGAACGGATCCAAAATCTCCACCGGACAACAATCACTCCCCGCCCCGGTTCAAACGTCACCTCTGATTGGATCGAACCTCTCCCCTCGTTGACCAATCAAACGGCTCTGTTTCCGACCTATGTATATTTATTCCTCTTCCGCTCTTCCCTTGTATCTCTTCTTCCTGGTCTGTGGAAAGCAAATGAAGAATCTTGGGCAGAAGGCAGTTTCTGTGTGCTGGTAAAAAAGAACAATCTGTGCCAGAGGAAAGTGCTGCAACAACTGTGCTGCCGAACGTGCTCACAAAAGGGCTGACGGGACATCCCAAACGGGAACACGGGGGGGCGCTCAGTGGACACCCCCTGGCCACTCACTCACAGTCACATAATTTATAAGAAATTCTGTGCCTCTTTCAAAGGACTGCAATCGAGGTGCGATAACGGGACTACAACAAACCTACCTTTTTCCGTACGGGGACACTCAGTCAGGGCGTGACATGACTGGGACCAAACATTCAAGTCGGTATTATGTGACCAAAGCATCTATGCCAAAATTCTTCATTTCTTTTGTTGCCAGTGTAGGTAGCTTAACCAGGATCCTGTGAATCTCTCTCGGCTTCTCTTCCTCGTCTCATGAGGGCGATCAATGGACGGAAAAAGTAGACCTGTAAATAACTGTGAAGACGAATGCACACATGAATATCCGTACGCACACATTCTCCGTTAAGTCAAATTTACAAGCGTTCTGCACGACACCACAATCACCTCACATTATTTAAACTCCAGCTAATGCGCGTGTTTGTCTTAACTGGCGGCCATGTGCAGGAGAAGGCCATTCATTCTCTGTACGCTCACACAGCAGCGATTGATTCCGTTCCTTTTGGAGCTTTCTGTACAAACTGAAACACTGCAGGGAGTGGTATAAAAATGTTGGGACAATGTGTGCCCAGTTTTTGTCTTTGCCCCGAACTGAACATTGATCCCCCATAGAAAGAATTTGTACAAATCTGTCATAGTTTAGCAGTTGTATCCAGAATGTTATTGACTAAAGCCCCCCTTAAATATCAATGCAAAATAAAGTTCTCATACCATTCCATCATGAAGCGGTACATCTGAAGTATTGCCATCCTGGACCAGCACAGAAAATATCGATCTGTAAATTTGCCATTTCGCAAAGTCAATTTCATCAGGGTTTTCTCACGTGTCGCTCAAGCATTCACAGTATTAGAGCCATTGTTGTACTGTCGACCTGATAAATTGTAATAAAGATTGATACATCCCCCGTTTGTTAACAAAACCTCCTTATTGGTCATTGTTGAAGATGACTTGAATCGCTGGTGTGACCGTAAACTCGCACATCCTCGTATCAAAGCTGTTTTATTGTGTACCTGTGACATATCTGTGACAATGCATTATTAATGTTACTCAGTCCTAGTTTTGAAATTCATTTTTTTTACTTAAGTGTTCTTATTAAAGATTTTAATCTGTTTGTGTTTTAAGTTTTGATTCATCTGTACTGTATGACCGCTGTATTTGCTCTTTTGAATCTGGCAACCATGTGCTGCTGGAGCTGTGGAGAGAGACACAGTTCTGCTGTTGAGGAGGTGATGGGGCGGGAGAGAGTGAGATGGTTCTGCTGCTGGTAATGTGGTGGCGGGTGGCTGCAACTAAGAGATGGAACATGATTGTCTGAGTGTTAAGGAAGTAGAATGAGATTAACTGAGAACATTAGAGGCCATGTTTATTTTTAAGTTTCATTTCAATATATATCCCATGACTGCAAAAGTAATCCCAAATGGTTGAGGATACCGTTGCACGATGGAGTTTGATAGCAATTAATAACTAAGTGCCTAGATCAGGGGTGTCCAAACTATGGCCCGGGAGCCAAATGCGGCCCGCAGAGCTATTTTTTTTTTGTGGCTCTTGGGTTTACCTCTCAATCGTTCAAATCAGTGAGTGGCCGTCCTCAGTGAAAACAGTGTGGGCATCCCTGATCTAGATACTCTTTGTGAGTGGAGTCCTTATGTCCTTGCTGTCAGTTCAGAGACATGAATGTGTATTGGAAAAATCCAGTTCACCGAAGTTGCCAGACTAAACTCACCTCTGAGCCGAATAGAGAATGACTGGAAGAAGAGTCGATGTAAAAGCGTACAGACAGTGTGCAGGGCTGGCTTCAACGTGCGTAGCTGTCCCAGGAGTGTTGTGTTGAGGGGGGCTGGTGTCCCTGTGAGAATTGACTTATTTCTTGTGTGAAGAGGCTCACAGATGTACAGAGGATGTGTTGAGGCAGAATCAACGCGTTTATCTCGAGCTCGTTTGAATGGCCACTAGTGAATGGGAAGCTGCCGCTCCTCGTGTTTGTACACAAAGCAGCACTATTGTATCAGAACGAACAATTGAGCTTTTCAGAGACTAGGGCACACAGGCCACTCTGCCCCATCCTATTGTAGAGGGGACGGGTGGCAACAGCATTTCACCTCTGATTACAATGCCTTTCAAGTTACCTGAGTTTAGTCTGTAGAGAAAATGTTAAATTCACAGTTTGAAGATTTATCGTAGGGCCATATGATAACACGATGTACAGTGTATATCAGAGGACTTGCCACATTAACCATAAACACATTAAATATGCCCAGCACGTAAAAAGTAAAGCCTGAAATCTGACTTTCCAATGTATTAGTCCACTTTTATTCAAGACTAATATCCTAAAAAGACATTTTAACAATGTGAATCTGTCAGATTAAAGACCATGGCAAAATTCTTTGATATGTTTCATGATATTGCAGTAATAATAATTTGGCGATATACATTTTATAAGTCAATTAGTTGCATTCAGCCGCGGCGGTGGTGCAGTGGGTAGCTCGCCCTTCAACCGGAGGGTCGGTGGTTCGAGTCCCTGCCCGTGCCCACGCTGTCAGGACCCACCACCCGCGGGAGGTACCATAAAGGGCTGGTGCAATGTGGATCGGGCGGTGGTCAAAGGCGGGAGTTCCCTGCTTAGACTGCTGCCTCCGTGACCCGGTTTTGGACAAGCGGAAGAAAATGGATGGATTAGTTGCATTCACGGCCAATATAATGTGTGCGTGTGTGCCTCTGTTAGCAACTTTATGCAAAAATTACGGAGTGGACTTTGATGTTTGAGATTAGATTGTGAGACTGATCCGGATCAGCGTCTGGATGGAGGAGAGTGGCACCTTCTCTTGGCTCTGCTGGGCCTCTCTTGTTGCAGAGCTTCTCTCCCCAAACCCCTCCTGTCTTGTGAAATGTTACTCCTACCCCTCTGCTCAGTCCTTTGCAGATGTACACTAGAAAGCACCCAGAGAGATCAGACCTCCGCCAAGGTAGCTAATTTCCCCTGTATACTCCTAAACTCTTCTACATAGAGCCTTCTGTGAGACTGGACGTCCCTCCAGTAAAAATGGTGACTTCTCTTTCTTTGTTTCTATTAATGACAACAATTCAAAATCATTCAAATCATCTTAATACAATGAGAGGTTGGACTTAGCAGTATTTATGGTGCGTTCCAGTTGAATTCGGAGGTCGGAATTTACAAGGTCTGAGTTGTAGAAATCAACTGGAACAGCCCTTGATTTGGGAATTCCTACTCGGAAATTCAGGGCAACTCGGACAACCCTGAGATGAAAACCCCGAGATGAAAACCCCGAGATGAAAAATCCAACATGGCGCCAAAAATAAATAATATAAATCACATATATTATTCAGGGAACTTGTTTTAATTTGATTTTAGCCGTTCACTAGTGTTAGCTCGGTACCTGTTAGCATCTGCAGTTACAAAATATGCTAAAATGCCGTTTGTTGCTAATCCTGCTAACTGCTAAATGAAGCTGTTCCCTTCTCAACACTGCTTTAGTCGATTCATTGTTCTGCTGGGCAGGACTTTAGTCGACTGCAGCCCCACTAAAGAACATTAACAGAAAACATTTAGCGCTCTTTGAAAAGTCACTTGGTTATAGTAGACATCAAATTCACAACAGATCTCTCAAAGTCAGAAATAATGAGGTGGACTGCTGCTGAAGTGGAGCAGAAATGACAACACATCAAAACATTAGGTCCCCGCAGTAAATGTGGAGGTGTGAAAATCAAAAACAGAGCAGCCGCGAGTAAACAATGAGAACAAGGACTTGCTGGGGGCTCGTACGAAGAAAAAAACACACCGTTTGTCACTGATGTCATCTGACAGACATAAAGTGAGCTTGTAGGCAGACAGCACAGTGGTGGTCATGTGACTCTGGTGGTCAGGAAGATGGGGCAAAGGGAGATGAAGGAAGTGGTTTGCAAAGGTTTTACATTTGAACTACTTCAATGAAATAGAAAAATCTGGATATTGGTCGTTTACGATGATCGACTGTTGCTGATACCTGTGGAAACAAAACACGCAAATGAATGTTTTATTTTGAATACTATAATACATTGATTTAGAATTCAGACAGAGGACATTTGTGAAATATGACACTTTTAGTAACAATTAAGCACTGCCAAGAACCAATATGTTGCTGAGTTTTTATTGGACAAATGTGAGCATAAACGGGAGTAATTTGCATCGAAACCTAGGAATAAAAAAGCTGTCCTCAAATTTGAAATGGTTAAAACATCAAAATTCTTGATAGTTTTCAAGATTTACGTTTAGTCCTTTTTCCTGGCTCTCTTGAACTCTTGATTTGATGTTGCTGTAGAGGCCAGGGGCGGAGCTAATGTAAAATAATAATAACGGCAGATTACCTACTCTACATCATACAACAGGGTCAGATAGTTAAAGGCACAGGAAAATGCGTTACTAAATAAAGACTAAATCATATCTAACCCAGGATTAAGCAGTGGATCACATTGAATTCAAACTCATTATTATTAATAAAAACAAAGACCGTGGTACCATCAGCAGTAGACGTACCACAGTTTGAAAACCACTGCACTGTCGGCGATGAAGGAAGTGAATGAAAGTTTATTGAGACTCTTGTGATTAATCATTAATAATAATCATAATCATAATCATAATTTAAAACCTATAAAAAAGGATAAATGGAAAGACACAGCGATCCAGTGCTGAGAAGGTATGTATGTTCAAACTTTGCAAGACACAGATTTATATTGTGCTAATAATCACACTACAGTTTGTCTCTTAGTTTTATCTTAAAGCTGCACTACCTGATTTTGTGAAAGGTGGCTTTTTATTATCTTTAAAATATAAACTTATATAAAATATCTGGTCCTTTACATTATTCCTGGTTCTAGTTCTGGATGGATGTATTGACCAATCGGAGCACTCCTGTCCTGTGGTGATGAGTGATTGATTGGTTAATACAGCCCACAGTGTTTCTCAGAGTCTAATTTTTTCCCTCAAATACAAAAATATCAGGTAGTGCAGCTTTAATCAGAATTCACTGGGATGTAATGATGACAGATAGATTGTGGTTTAACTGTGACACTGTTTGTTCAGGCCAGTACATGAGCTTACATGGAAAGTGCCACCTCTGTGATGCCACCTGCCTCCAGTGTTCGGGCCCAGAGAGAGAAGACTGCACCAGATGTCCCTCATCACGGTGAGACTAAACCACAGACTTTTTCCTCAGGGGGCCAAAATAAAAATGTACTACTGGTCCGTACATTTAATGAGATGAAATGTCAGTGCTTCTTTGTTCATTGCTAAGTTTCCTTATGAATATTGTGGTGTTATAATCTGTAATCTGGGGTCCAATCCAGTCAGATCTGATCATTTAAACCTGGACATTCGCCCTATGTCATTCAATAATTGGGCTTAGTGTCCGTCATTTCTGGGATGTATTGGCGGGCCAAATCAAACGGCTGGCCCCCAAGCCCCACTTTGGGAACCCCTGTCATAGACTGTATTAGGATCCTAGAGACCACAAATTAATTAAGATCAGCACAGAATAGATGGAGCAAAGTGTTTAGTGTACTTCACAGCAAATGCATTGTCGGTCTGTATAATAATAATAATAATAATAATAATAATAATAATAATAATAATTGCATTAGTTTTATACAGCGCTTTTCTCAACACTCAAAGACGCTTTTACATTACATTATTCATTCACTCCACAGTCACACCCGGTGGTGGTAAGCTACTTATGTAGCCACAGCTGCCCTGGGGGCAGACTGACAGAAGCGTGGCTGCCAGTTTGCGCCTACGGCCCCTCTGACCACCACCAAACACCAATCACACAACCACATTCATTCATAGGCAATGTGGGTTAAGTGTCTTGCCTAGGGACACAACGACAGTGTGTGCTAGGATCGGGACTCAAACCACCGACCCTCTGGTTGAAGGACGAGCGCCTACCCACTGCGCCACTGCTGTATATGTATAATGAGTCATCCACTTAAAGGTGTAGTGTGCCAGTAGGATGTCCTTAAAGCCAGTAATCCATCACTTTTTCCCCTAGGGCTGGGCAATATTACAATAATGAAGTTATGATAATCTCCTAATCAAGAAAGATCAGTGCATTCATTTATGCTCTGCTCTTCTTTCATTTCACAGTAATGAAAAAGGGATGATAAATTGTATGAAGTATTATGATGATAGTATGTAAGTATTATGATGAACACTGAATATGTTTTCGACCGGAAAAGGGCGGCTTGCCCTCTCCAGGTCGGAGGAGAGTCCCTGCCTCAAGTGGAGGAGTTCAAGTATCTTGGGGTCTTGTTCACGAGTGAGGGAAGGATGGAGCGTGAGATTGACGCTGCTCCTCCACATC
>JAVQKC010144036.1:0-12362 GCA_036025475.1 Philypnodon macrostomus | reverse complement strand
CTCTCTCTCTCTCTCTCTCTCTCTCTCTCTCTCTCTCTCTCTCTCTCTCTCTCTCCTTCAGTGGCTCTGAAGGAGAAACATCGCTCCGACACAAATGCACACAGTTCAGACACAGGTTTGAGCAGCGGGAGGTTGAGAAGAGGAGGAGGGGGGGAGGTAGCGGGCGCTGTGGAAAAAAAGGATAAAAGTCTGATGTGAAAACAGATGTCGACTGCAGAGTTGTTTCTTCTCTCCGGGATTGAAAGGACGTTTCAATATGTGGGTCAGACGCAGTAAAAAGACGGGATACTGTTACCCTTTGGTCAGAACACAGACGCTCAAATCAAAAGAGTCTGTGATAGGACTCCAAACATTAGGACATGGAAAATCTGTGTTAAGAAATAAAATATGCTTAAAACTGGTTTGATGTGTATGTTTACTATGGGCAACACCTGTTTAAACTTTGGGACCGATGCCCAGGCCATTGTGTAACATGGAAAACATTCTGATTAATGGTCTGCTCTGATAATTAGCCATATTGAACCCAAAACAAGCATTCATAGAACAACATGTTTCTATGTTATCTAAGGAATCCCACATTATTATATAAAACCCCAGTGCATAAAATATTGCTGTTTACATTTCAACAAATGGAAAACATTAATTAAAACCATGAGTTAAATACAACAGGGCACCCAGCAAGTGCACATGTCCACCAAGGCTTTAGCCCTATCCCACAATAGTAATAAATGTACATTGCCTTGACTAAAACCTGGGATCTGAAATTGGGTAGTTGCTCTGTACATTGAGCAGACACCTTGGAACAAAAAGGGAATTGACACAAACAACTACTTATTCTCTTAAGTTCGCTCGATAGCAGACTAACAAACCAACAAACAGGTAATCCAATCTAACAACTTTGTATAAACTTAACCATGACCATTTTGCATTTGCAATAAATACACTGAAGCTGCCCACGTCAGATTTGGTCGAATTGGTTGAATTTGTGTCATTCAACATCTGTTCAACCCACTATCTACTATTATCTGGAGCCAACATCTAGTGGCCACATAGGGTATTACACTTTAACACGCTTCATTGGCCTATTGTTGAGGTCTCTTGTTTCAGTGACGTTAGGTCTGTGTTCAGACAGTAACCGAATCTGTGCAGACGCTGTTTTGCCTAAAGGAAAGTGAACACTTCCAAATGCCCTACTCATTGGATGAAAAAGAATTAGCACACTTAGACTCCCCAACACCAAAAAAGAAGAGACAATCTTTCTCTGTTCTCCACGGTGAAACGCTTGCACCAGGTTGGAAAATTACAGGTAATTGCCGCGGCCAATGAATCCAGTTTGGTTTTGGTTGAAAGACTAGAATAACAAAGCTGTGATTGCTGAAAAGACAAGGGCACGTAGAGCTGGGAGGCCCCCACTGCTAAGAGTTAATTTGATACATATTTCTGCCCCTTTCAAAATGTCTGAGGTACTGGCAAGAGACAGAGGAGAAGAAAAAATATGACTGCAAGGAAGGGTGAGACCCCCACTCCCCTCTGCAAATACTATCCATCTGCCATATTACATTGAAGCAGCATGAGAAGCCGAGGGAGCGCCCTTGCACAATATTGTGTGAAGGCTGTCAAACTCGATGTGGAACAGGAGCTCAGTGCCCGCAGCTCGCAGTTTTAAATTCACTAATAATGACTCCTGACTGCGCTCAGAGCAAGAGAGAAACACACACCAGCGCACGTTTAATTATACAATCCTCTGAAAATTCGATCGGGCTAATTGAAAGTGTAATACAATGGATGGCGATGAAAACACCAACAGGTTTGCTTAATTGTGATTCAGGATTGAAAAAAATTACCATCTTTTTTCAGTGTATTTCTATTAGAGGTTGCAAGTGACTGGAGAATAACCAAGCAATTATCGACTTTACGTAAGGTTACACACTGGTCAATGGGCAGTAAATCACAGGTTAACACATTGACATACACAAACAGGCAACCATTCATTCTTGCATTCATTCACAAGTATGTAACACATGTATGTATTTGGCATTACAATAAAACACCAGGGTTTTTTTGATTGCCAAAATCGGTTTCAAAGTTTGTGGTCCAAAAAATTGTGTAGTTTGGATCTCTTCAACTAGTCTATACTGCATTCCTCAGTAAAACATGTGTTGCTGGAGTTTGGGTTTAAAAAGAATCAATATATTTCATTTTCATTCCTGGCTTTAGATCAAATACATCAAAAAAGACCTTAAATGCACTGGCAGCCGCAGACATATTTCATAGTTGTCCTTTAATATTTGAGAAACTCAGTGTAATTCCAGATTAACAATCCCACATGGCGGCCACGGAATCTTTACATTTCTGACACAACGAGGTGCAGAGCTTGTGTGTATTATTGCTCTCGCTCTAGAGTCAAAACTCCGAAAAATCAATTGGCCCGGGGCGAGAAGTGTGACCTTTCATAGCCTCGGCCCAATTTCCTTGAAAGTGCAGCTTCTAAATCACAGGCGTCTCGAGCTAAAGCGGCGTGGAAATATGCAAAAAGTGACAAGTCAAAGAAGCAAAACTTTCAACCATTCGCTCCATGTTTAGCTGCAGACGATGGCGTGATGCAACCGGGTTAGTTTGCTGGCTTGTTAGTCGGGAACTCTTAGTAAAGAGGACCTTACTTTTCACTAGGCCTGGACTATATAGTGATTCCATATGCCGGTATTTTTTATTGAATTTCATTATGAATTCCATGTACAGTGATTTTTAGGTTTGATTTTTGTAGTTTGTACGCCTGTGTACATTTTATTGGACTAATATAATTCGTTTTAATATTGTATTTGGTTTGTTTAGCTAAGACAACATAAAAAAAACTATCAAATTATAATCAATAAACATTCATATACTGTATTTATACTAATACTTAGATCATTTTATGCACCAATAAAACCCGTAAAAATTTTTTTTTACTGAAAGCACTTTTAACTTTTCAAAGTAAAATCTGCATAAATCCATTTCCTTTTTTAAGACTTGGGACTTCCTGTCCTTAAACCCTCTCTGTGACTTATTGTGAAAGCTTGCTAAACAGTCATTTAGATTCTTCAAAGCACTTAGATATTAGCAGCACTGAGCCACTCAAGAGAGCGCTCCCGCACAGACACAGAGAAACAGCCAGAAAAATGAAGTCTTCTCTTTTGCAAGCATCAAACGACAATCATGTGAGATGGTGAGAGCTGCTGGTGCTGTCTGCCAAAAAGACAAGGAACAGGGTGAACGATCAATTAAAATGGTATTTGACTGAACCAAAAAAGTAGTTTTAAAGAGCTCACACAAAGAATTTGTAGAATATTTTGCAAAGAATTCGGCTTTTACAGTTTTACAGTTTTGTTATTGTAAGATTTCTAAAAAGTTGTAAAACACTTCAGAATTAATTTAATGGTTGCAAGCATACCAAATAAATGACAGCAATTCAATACTACAAAAGCTTAATTCACTATATTTGGACAGTAAAATAATGGTCCTAAAATTATGTTAGTGGTGACACGCTAATTAGTAAAGCGTATTTTTGAATGAATGTGAGAGCGAATGGTTGTCTGTCAGTGTGTGTCGCCGTGTCAGCCCTGCGACTAACTGGCCATTGTCCAGGGTGTACCATAGTTGGCCCATTGTAGCTAGGATAGGCTCCCGCCACCTGCGACCACCAATGGAAAAAAGCAGAAGATGAATGAATGAATGCTAGTGGTCAATTAAAGGGGATTAAAGGAATGCTAATTATTTTCTATAAGCATTATTTTCAGTAGAGCTCCTCCTACAGTTTTGGGAAATACTACAGCCCTAATACATGGAAAGAATACACAAATATACTTCATCATAATGGTTTGCTTCAGTTTTGCATATTTTTGGTCTTCTTTGTCACTGACTCCAAAACCCCAGATGAACTGCCCCAACTCTTGCTTTTGTCCTCTATCACTATGTAAGTTTGAGGAGTGGGGAAATACGGACTGACTGGAAAGAAAATAAATAGAGTGGTGAACCCCAAGAGCAGTATACATTCAAACTGGATTGTTTGGCTGTTTTTGCTAAAACCAATCTCAAGTACCCCTTCACACAGTAAGGAGACAGATGAGTGTGATAAGTACCTGTCAGTTTCCAAAAACAAGTTAAACGTCCAGAAATCTCAGCCAGATCCAAGTGTGAACCTCAAACATCATTCAATCCACTGTCTATCAGCCGTCTCCTCCATTATTCACTGTAAAACGGACACTTTATTATATATTGTGGCAACCGCTTCTGCATGTCCTCCCCATGGTACTGTGGGTTTTCTTCAGATTTTTCTTGCCGTCCAAAGCAATGCATGTGCAGAATTGGTAAATCTAAAATAACATTCAGTTAATGATGGTGACAGTAAATTGTTGTTTGTTTGTCAGTGTATGGCCATTGTCAAGGATGTACCCTATATGCAAAGATATATGGGATATACCCCATGCCTCCTATTTCCACCCATAAGACAAATCGGATGCCATTTAGCAGTTACCTGTCGAGTATAGAGTGCATCCCTCAAAATAAGTGAAAATGTAGTCAGTTCAGGTCAGAGATAGATCTCCGAAAGACAAAATCCAAGGCCACTATTGAATTCAAACCTGAGGTAACAGATACAGCACAACCTAACATCAAAACAACATTACTTTTTAAGGAACTTCTTTCCTTTCAGCTGTTCGTTTCCATGGTCACCAGAGCCAATGATCTGATTCCTTGTATGCAGTGATTTGCATATTAGTTTTGACATCGTTTTTAGGCCTGTTGCAACAGACTTTATCCAGGATTAGGACTGGCACAAAGGGCACACAAACTGCACCAATCCACTACATGCAAATACTCATAAAGATTAAAACCCTTGTCTGCTTATACACATTTATGTCATGTTCCTGTTTTTTCTGGCCCTTGTGTTTTCCCGCCCTTGTGATTGTTTGCTCCACCTTGATACGCCTCACCTGTGTCCTTTTGTCTCCGCCTCCTGTTGTGTATATATATTCTGTTCATTTCTGTCGGTCTGGGGGCGAGTTCGTATTTATTGGTTCGCTCCTCGTCGTGAATGTTCCCTGTGTTCCTGCCTTGTGTACCCGAATAAAGTGAGTTTTACCTGCCTTGAGAGTCGTGCAATTGAGTCCTCACAGTCCACCCCGTGACAATTTAACCAAGCTTGTTGAAAGACGTACGACCTGAACCTAACACACATTGCTAACGAATGCAAACTAATTGTTATTACTCAATGTCAATCCACTAAAATGAATATGCCTATCTGTTCATATAGTTGTCAAAAACAGGCTTCTTGAGTCTTCTCAACCAGCAAACAAGAGATCACCAAAGTTACAAAGCATCAAGAGTCAACTGTTTTTCTTTGACCACTATCTATTACTTAACACTCACTTAACCACTACTCAAAGCCCTCTTCTCAACATGAAAAATTAGCACTTAGGGGGAATCTAAGGGCACGGAGGCATTTCAGAGCAGGAGGAAAGGGAGGTGGGAAGGTGGGCTCTAATTGCTTGAGGCCGGAGGAACCATGTTAAGAGTAAACACAGCCTGATCGATGAAGGGATTAGGACTGTAAGAGCCTTTGGCAGGCATCGGTCTGAGGAAAAAATAGCTAAAGTTAAAAGCATTATATTTCACAGAGATGACATGTAGCCGGGTATATCATGTCAGGGATACTTGTACCAGACAGGAGTGGCAGCAGATAAGGGAGTGGAGTGGGTTTGATGGAGGGATGTTAAGGCTTAGCTTCAGGTCACAGGTAGAAAGTCCCTGGATGCAACAGAGAGGCGTGTGAACTCTACTATAACACGAGGCACGACTTGACAACATGTAGAAGTAAGAGGCAGGAAATGTAAGCCACTTAAAGAACACCTGCAGGGTAAAGGAGGAAAGACGATTATGGACTTGATAGGAGACTGGTTTGAGAGTTAATGCTATTTTTGGTTACTTATTTTGGTTTGTGAGCTTTCTCCTGGTGCCCTGGCTTAGGGGTGGGCGATACAAAAAAAACATATTATCACGATTTTATACAGCAAAGATCATGATTACAATTTGATCATGATTTAGCTGACTTTATATTTTTTGGCACACAGAGGAAGATTGCAATCATTATAAAACCTTCATTAAACTACAAATTTAATGTACATCATAATACTCAATACTATTTTTTATTTTTATTATTAATATGAACACTGGCATTGTTACAGTAAAAATGAAGAGGAGATTAGCAGATCGTCATACACATATACATCGCAATACAATATTTTTTTGCCATATCGTGCACCCTTAGCATGGCTTCTTCTCGTCTAAAAAAAATGTGCATGTGTTAGGTGACTGGTTCTTTAGTGAATAGTGAAGTCAGCATACACCATGTCTCCGTGTCAGCCCTGCGACTAACCAGGATTGCTTCAGTTCCCATAGTTCCTAAAATAAACTCCAGCGACCACTAACTGGATCTCATTGTGGGAACCTATGAATCCTATATAGCAAACGTATTTCATGTTTTGTTTCATCATTATACATTCAAAAACGCTGTACTGTATTTTCCCCTTCATATGGAAACTTTTCCAAAAAAACAGTTGACAGTCAATTCATCGTCCTCAATTGCTTACATGCCACCGTTTTAGGCATGATACATAATTGTGTCTTTACAAAGCATCTATCAAGTCTATTGCAGTTACTTTGAGGCCAATTCTTTTTTTTAATATTCCGTCTTACAAAAGCCAAATCCAGTCTCGTCTCACACCTCGGGTCAGAAACACTTTACGACACAGCCCTGAAGCCTCTTAAAACCGGCTTCGTCACAGTTTCTTGTAAATGAGGTGCTTTTAGAGACGTTAAAAGGTGAAAATGACATAATTCATTACCCCTCTCACACAAAGAGTAATATGAGTAAAAGTGCTTTGGTCTTGGCTGTCTGTGTATTTTCTGTCTGCGATGTCATTCTGCACAAAAGGAATACTAATGACTTCTGAATCCATTTAGTAGCTTCTTGCTTCAATATGTGATTTATATTAACGGGCCGTGTATTGCTTTGTGCACATCTGAGCGGGACTTGTTCGGTTAAATTTCACCATAATGTTGATAAACAGGTGCTGACTTGGAAAGGAAGAGAATGTTTATATTTGTAGATTTCCCCCAAAATAGGTATAATCATTGAAAGTGCATGTAAAGTCTTAGAAGTACAGTAAGTAGTTATTTTTACTGTTATCCGTGTTACCGTAAGTCCTATATGGGTAAAATGTGTTAAGCTGTGTCTGTGTCAGCCCTGCACGTGAATAACTGGCCATTGTCTAAGGCAGGCGTGGGCAAACTGTGGCCCTTTGGGCTTTTTCATCCGGCCCGCCAAGCATTTTCTCATATTTTTTAAATGATAAAATATTGGCAATTTAACACTCACGTTGTTATAACCTGCAGTAACCAGTTAACTCCACATCAACATATGTTTTCACTGAGGTTGCAGTTTACACAGAATACAATATCAGCCGGCCCACTTGGCACATCTTTAAACCCCATGCGGCTTTTGAGTCAAAAAGTTTGCCCACCGCTGGTCTAGGCAGTACCTCCGCATAAGGCCCATAGTTGCTGGGATAGGGCTCCTAACAGGAAAAGTAGAACATTTAAAATATGAATGGGAATACAGTCCACAGAGGGTCTCAGAGTCTCATTTTAAACCCTTATAATACAGCCCACAGAGGGTCTCAGAGTCTCATTTTAAACAATTATAATAATGCCCACAGAGGGTCTCACAGTCTCATTTTTTCCCAGATGACTTCTGGTATGCTGGACTATTGACTGTGTCATTATTTTTGCTCAAATAAAATATCAGGTACTGCAGCTTTAAGTACTTTTACTCTTACTTTTTTTCCACTGCTTTCTGTTCCCTTATTCCTACTTTTTGTGGGAAACAAATTCAAATAATTTTTTCACGAAATAGTTAATCATCTCAGATTTTTTTTTTCCATTTTACACATAGTCTATACTTTTTTCCCCTGAATTGGGTTTGTATAAGTAACAGTGACATGATTGTGAGTTCTTCTTGCACCAGTCCCTAAACCGTTTCCATGGTGGGCTCTCATTAAAATAACAAACATTTCCCCTGGATGTTTTACAGAGCTTCCTCCTGCACTTCCCTGCTCTCTCTCGCTCGTCAACTGCACCTGCACATTTTTCCACTTCGAAAAATTCCACCAAAAAAAATAAATAAAAAAAATAGCAGGGAAGGTGGCGGGGGGTGAAATATGAAAACTCAAAAGCCAAAAAAAAGGACTTTTCTTCAAACCAGTAATAACTTTCTGTGGGAATAGTGGTAGGAACTTAAAAAGAATAACATTTTGCCTTGATTTTGTGCTCCCGACACTTTTTTTAAAGCAGGCAGTGAATTTCCTGGAGTGATAAGGGCTTAGCCAATGTAATCCTCAGAGGAGTCTTCGCTGGCACGCCACGAATCAAGAAACCTTGCCTTTGCCCGAAATAAAAATAAAAAGTACTGGAGGAAGGAGGCACAGACAGACGGAGGCAACACTGGTGGCTCTTACTGTAAAACGTTAAAGGTTTTTTTTGGGGACTAATAAATTAACTCAAAGTGAAAGTAACTTTTAGCATTTATTATCAGGCATCATTAGTTTGTCAACAACACTTGTCAACATTGACTGAAGAGCTGCAAATAACACAAAGAAAATAGGTTAAATAGTGGCTTTAAAATAGATTGCGCTGAAGAGCCCACTAACGAAAAGGTTGGCGGTTCAATTCTGTCTCCAAGCCTGCTCATTTTGTTCCTATGTTCTTGGGCATGACATTTCACCCATCTTTCCCCCATTGTGCATATACAATACTGACTGGTACACAATTGTAGCAGTGTGTCGGTCGAACAGTCTGCCCCAGGACAGCTGTGGCTAAAAAGGTAGCTTATCATCACCACTGTGTAACTGTAGAGTAAATGGACTTAGTTGTAAAGCTCATTTAATGTTTTGAAAGGTGAACAGCACAAGAGCAAAGTGGTTAGCACTCAGCAAAAAGGTAGTTTTGATACCTGGAGTGAATGGGCCTTTTTGTGCAGAGTTTGCATGTCTCCCTGTGTGTGGGGGGGTTTTCTCCGGTATCCACCTTCAACCTAAAATATGCACAATCCTCCACTTAGGAACACCTGACCAAGATCCTGGATAAGAATGATTTAAAAGTAGATGAATATTCCATAACCCAAGTATGCCATAACCCATTATTATTATTACTATTAATTACAAAGCATTGGTCCAACATCAGGTTAGCAATCCTATGGCCTTACCTAAAAAAAAGCATTTCCTTATTGACCTCAGCAGTGAAAAACAAGAAATGACTAACAGTTTCCCTCCATGTCTCCTGATGCAAATGAATGTGTGAGCAGTGTCCTGGCCGCAGCTGGAGATCAACACAGGAATATTGATATGACAATGCTTGGGTTCGTGGTGAGAGGCGGCTCTAATTGGCCCTTCACGACCAGGGACCCCCCACACCGAGGGCCTTCACCTATAAATGTCTGCTGCTGATTGACTTATTATGAGATCGCATACGGGTTGGGACGGCCCCTGTATAAAACCAAACGTCCCTGTCAAAAGAACTGGATACATCGCCTCGACCTTTCACTTCACATATTCAAATCAGACAACTATACTGTGCTTCTTCTAAAAAATCGTCAGGAAGACAGCGATGGTAGGTGACAGTGCAAGAGAAAACATTAATAATTCACGAGTGTCTCCGCTGACAGGAAGCTGTGATGTGCTGCCAGCCCCGTTCGCGTGATGAGCCGGAGCCGCGTGACGAGACGCCGGGTAAATATTCTCCTGATTAAGAAGTACAAGGAGAAACATCTGACAAAATCGGACACCACTGAAGAGCAAGAATGTGTTAAAGTTAGGTACATTTTAATAATGCATCATTTTCATTCATTCAGACTACTTGTATTATGATAGAGTTTTTTTAGACACTTTTGAGAGGGACACACAATTCTTGTTTCCAATTGTCCAGATAAAAACGCCCCGGCCACTTTATTATGTACACCTATTGACCTAATCTGCCTGTCACACTGCATCAAGCCAATGGTGCGCATATGTTCAAGACAAAGCTGCGGAAGTTAAAATCAAGCCTCAAAAAGAAGAAGAAAACCAATTTAAGTGACTTCAAACATGGCATAGTTGTTAGTGGCTGGTGGACCATTATGAGTATTTCATAAAATTGAGGATCTGCTGGGATTTTCACATACAACTGTGTCTAGGGCTTCTTTAGAGAATGGTTTGAAAAAGACAATATCCAGTGAGTGGCGGTTCAGAAGGCAAAAATGTCTTCCAGTCATAATAGAAGCATTAACTTCGACATCTGGAGACAAAATATAAGCATACAGCGACAGATCCGGCACCACTTTATTAGGCACATGGTCTACTTAATGGCAAGTTTCTTTATTTATTGTTTAAATACATTCTTTAATGCCGTACCACATTAACAGTATTAGAGTTACCCGATCTGATCAAAGCCCTTTCATTGTGATTTAGATTCACTGTGAAATCCTGGGTTTGTTTTTCGTTGCACATATTTGCTTGCTCTTGCCCTGTATTTTTCTTTCCTTCATTCATTTCTGTCTGCAAAAACTGAAACATCTTGTCTGGAAGTTTGGCTGGGGAGCACTGCAGTTCATGAAAAATGCATCGCACCCGGCTCTTTCTCTAAGTCCTCGCCTCTGATAGTCATGTCATATCATATCCATGTCCGTGTCAGCAGCTAGATTAATTATGTAGCAGGCTCAGTTGAGGAAACCAATTCTTAAACCAGGTCTAAACAAGAACTAAACTAAGTCTAAGCCAGGTCTAAATCAGTACTAAGCCAGGTCTAAACCAGGACTCATATCCATGTCATATCATATACGACTTTATCAGCCATCAGATTAATTATGTAGCAGGAGTAGTTGAAGAAACCATATTGATATGGCTCAACTAGATGCCCAGTGCACATAAGTCAGGCTTACTTTAACATTATCCAGGCTTAATGAAGGATGACAAAGCTATGGTATTTATTGTTGGGAGGAACCACAGCTCTCTCCCTCAGGCTGTTTTCTTCACTCTTTTCTGTCCTTTTGTATGGTCACTTTTGCCGGTCCATCTGAGCTGTCCAACCAGGTTATTTTGTCTTTGTTCGCATCAGAAAATGGCACCATCTGTGACAATTACTGAAGTTTATATCTCTGTGTATGGGCAAGAGGGTTTGTGTGCGTTTTTTGTTTTTTAACTGCCTTTGATGAAACTAAAAAATACTGCTTCAATACAGGGTTGAGAAATGCACCAATAAACACATGATAAAATGTTCTGCAAAACAAGTACTTACTGACTATAATAATGCTATTAACCATAGTGAAAATTCATATTGAGGCAAGAAAAGCTACCAAGCCACACCTATTTCAACACAAATTTACACACTAATACATGCACATTGCGATGCTTAGAGAATATATATATATTTTTATTACCAGTACTAACTACACTACACTCAAATACTCAGAACAGAAAGAGTATACTAGTTGGTACTCATCGTTTATGACACCAACATGCATGTTAAATAATGTAAATGTAAATCTGACTCCAGGCTCAAGCCCATTATGACTCATAAATGACATAGATATGGAATAGTTATGATGCAGGTTTGCTGTTTCCAGATTCCCAACATTGATTGTGTAGGATGTTTTATTCTTTACTGCCAAAGTCCCAGGTTAACAACATAATAAGTACCAGTAACAGAGTGATTATATATACTGCATGTCCATATGGTGGCACAAAAGTTATGAGTTTTAAACCCAAAATTAAAGCAGCCTGCATGTGGGCTGACTTAACAGTGACAGGCCTTTAAGATATTCCTTTCATCAGATGAGTTTTTGGAGAGAGCTCTTGACTCCAGCTGTTCCCCTGCGGCCGCTCTCATCTGTAACAAACACTCTCTGAGGTTCAAACTACTAAAAACACTTCAAACAGATATTCCTCTTCTTTCATGAGTCCATTTAATTGTTTAATTATCTTTTTTTTATTTTTATTTTTTTATTTCGAGTACCTCTAGATTTGCATTTTATAATGTAACGGTGAAGGTTGTCATTCATCTAGTTTCAGCTGAAACTCACTAACTCTCAAACTTACTGCAGACCACAGAGGTGAGTTTCAGCTGAAACTAGGGAACAATAGAGAGAGGGAGCTCCATTAGCACCAATAGGGATCCCCATTAGCATATTAATGGTAGGGCACAAGCCCATCCAACAGGTGTTTACCACTCCCCCAAGTATCAGCCTATAAATCTCAGCTCACCCACCTTTCTAACCAGAACTGAAGAAGTCTGCT
>JAVQKC010144028.1:0-16453 GCA_036025475.1 Philypnodon macrostomus | reverse complement strand
TAAATTTCAGTTTTGTCTTGAACATTCTGCAATGTACATGGCTTGGGATGTGACTCACAGATAGATAGGTCTACCTTGATAAGTGAATCGTCCAGACTTTACTACATGCTCCTCAATGTCCCTTCTTTCTATGATAAATAAATGAGTGCTCACAGCCATATTGCTTAAGGCTTTGTCTGTTAACTTGACAACAGAGCAGGGGCCACTGACTTTAAAAAGGAAATGGCTTTTATTGATTTGATCTGCTCCACAAGGTGCCAGGTATACTGAATCTAACATAGTTGAATAACCCTGATAGTGGTGTTGGAGGCAGTGGTGGCTGTTTTATGCAAAGTTATTGGGTGAATGAGCAGAAAATGCCCCTGTCGAGATGTTATCTACAAAGTGTGTCATGTGAATCCTTTTATTTTGTAGTGTAACATGATGGATGGAGCCCTTAAGCCTTGTGGGTAAAAGAAAACAAAGGGAGCTGTCAACCAGAACATGTCTTCTTTTGACCATATGTCTGGGTCATTCATGTCAAGGCAATAGCATCACTTTTAAATTGTGCCTCACAGCTTGTGCTATTGTTTATTAGAACTAAAAGCCTGGGCTGTCTTTGAGAGCTGTATTATGCTCATGTTATATTGCTGAGACATCTCATCATTTTCTTCTTTTAAAACATGGCTTTAGTGAAAACAAAAAGGGGACAATGGTGGTTCCTTGGGGCACACCTAAAACTTTACGGGGAGTTATGGAGTCACTCACTCATAATGATTAACATTTAGGTGGTAGAGTAGGTCTACTAACTTAAAGGTTGACTGTATAAATCAGCTGGCAAGACATCACTGTAACATCATGAGACCACTACAATATGAGTCGAAACATATCAAAGTAAGAAAAGTGTATTAATTGTGTCTATTATATGAGTTTTTTTAAATTTAGGTTGATAGTTCATACTGCCGCTCTGTTATTGGGCAGGACACTTCATCCACATTGCCTATGTATGAATGTGACAGTGTAATTGGTGTTAAGTGGTGGGCTTAGGTTCATTGTGGTCACCTCTATATAAATAAAGAAGTAAAACTATGGAATACAGGTATAATGCAATTGGTGGACCTATGCATTGATCATTCCTTATATATATATGATATAGAAAGACTTGGTGTGGCTTTTACTGGGTGATGAGTAATCTAGCCCTCAGTATTATATCTTTAATATGCCTACCTCCTTTGCCTCTCATATTTTGACCATTGCTTGATTATGACTGTTCAAGGACCAGCCTCATAAACCACACACACCTGACTGTACTTCCATTAATGTGTCTTATTTTTTCTCTTTGGCCACATTCAATAAAGCTCTCTTCTATATGGTTCCCCTAGACCAAATCCACTTTAACATGGCCACAGACAGACAGACCCAGGAGCCCTGCAGCGCCGGGAGGGCAGTAAAATGCCAAGCCGGTGTGTAAAAGTGAGATATCTCCAGCCTGGCCTTTTAAATAAACCAGTACATCTTTAGTGCCCCAAATTCCACTGCAAGGAGCACAGATGCAAGGCTGTGATGCCATGGAGGCTCAATGAACAAGCTTTTACGCAAATAGAAGGTAGGGAGTTTACCAGGCGACCCAGACTGGTTTCAATGTGACCAATTATAAGCATTTGAATAATTTTTGTTTATTATACTTCAGGAAATATATACAATAGATAGTCCTTTGTGGCAGTGAATTGTATTGGTTTTGTTTTTATTTATATTAATGAACTATTGGGAGATTTGATTGAGAATTGATTGTGATTCTGTGTGTTGAACTGGAACGACCAACTAGAGTCACTCTTCATGTGTTGTTGCAGGCTCTCCTCAAATACCCCAACTTTCTCCCACTGTTCAATCATGTGTAGTATGTGAATATAAATTGCCTTTAGTTAATGAATGTGAGAGAAAATGTGACAGTCTGTGTCAGTTCTCCTGCCAGCTGGCCCTTGTCCAGGATGTAGCCCACTTCAGGTCAATAGAAGATGAATAAATGCTACTGACACTGTTTTCTAATTGGTATGTCTTTCCAGTTGCATAGCGATACCGTTAATGTTCTCTTCCCTTTATAAATCAATCTCAAATCACTATTTTTTAATAGAGTAAAAATATAGCAGGCTGGGATGTCTAGGAGAAGACAATCACAAAGACACAAGCAAGAAAAATATAGAGTTTTGGCGTTTGGCAGTCTCCTCAGTTGATTAACATGCTTCTCAGACACGGTGAAAAGGATCAAACTCACATCCAGCTAGGCCTGGGAGTGACGCCTGCAATGCACCGATAGTGTGTTGTCAATGTGTGCGTTTGTGTTTGTTTTGACTTTGGATTGGACTACACATAGGAGGAGCGTGTGCGTCTTTGTGCTCAGCTGCCCGGTATGCTCAGCTGTCAAATGGAAAAGTGGCTTGATTGACACCGCAGTGTGCAGCCTGTATATCCCATGTGTTCTGACATTCAAAGCCACTGGTAATAGAGGCAGAAAAGAGAACCAGGAGATAGAACAGTGCATTATGGCATATTGAAATTGATGCAGGTGGAAGTTATTGTAAATGAAATGAACAGATGGCACATTTATAGTGAGATAAGGAGTGTGCTGAGAAAATTGCACAAAATAATAATGTTGAGAATTAGATTAGTGTGCATTATTTATTGATTTGAGAATTGCTATATATTGACCTAGCATCATAGATATCCATTACTCTAATATGGCATTTAGGCTTTAGTATCAATGAGTATGATACTAGTACACTCCAATAATAATTTTAAAATTAATTAATGGCAGTAAGAGAAAATGTTAATTTTAGCTCATGCAACATCTAATTACATAGAGGAACAGCACGACACAATAAAACTAATCAAAATGACCTAATTGGTGGTTTGCAACTGTTTAAACTGGGGGGGAAAAGTTATACGCTCTGAAATGATTTTGAAATATTGTATTGATTGTGCCAGAGAAAAGAAAATTGGGTAGTCCATGCACAGAGGGAATATATTTTGCCAGTGTCCAAATTTGCAGGTGGTGCAGGTCTATGACTGTTTACCTGAAAACAGTGGACCTGCGGTTATATTTTCTGCATCTGCTGGGACATCATTCTGTCACCTCTGTCTGCTTGGGAGGAGAAAACTGCTTTCTGATGAGGCATTGGCTGCTAGACAAGTAGGTGTATTCTGTGAAATTTGCCATTAGATGGGCTGAGCTGAGGGACATATCATTCTTCAATAGCATATACAGGGGCTGCTTATATAACCGTTCTAAACAGTGAAAAGTTGCCTCTGCCAAGCGTATTGAGAATGCAAGCATTGAAACATTATGGCGGGTTCAAATTACTTTGTGCATTGTGTGTGAGGTAAAGGGCTGGAAGGTAAACACGATTAGGATTCACAGAAGTCACCGTGGACCTCCATGTTACATTTACTCTTTCTTCTTTAGGCTCTTTTTGGCTCTAAATGGAATTGGTTAAACTCTTTCCAATGGCCCTGACCAAGCATAGTGTTGTGCAGTAGCAAAATAATAGTTTGAGGGTTTGACCTTAAAATGCTCAGTGCAACAACTTTATATGCTGCACAGAAAGACAAATGAGGTGGGTGAACGTGTTGCTGATGTTTTATGTTCTGTTACGGGCTTACAAAGATAGGAATGGGATATTTTTTAGGGGCACAGGGTGAAATGTTGAACTCAAGAAATAAATAGTATTTCAACAGTACATGAGCACATCGGAATAACACATCGTACATTTCACAGAACCTTGGGATGTTCCGCAACTTTGGGTTCTCAACGGATGAAACGGACAAACTGAGCAAAGCTGAAGAAGAAGCACACTGATGCATACATATTCCAGCTCAAAATGACTACATATTTATCAACTGGTTTGACTTCATTAAGTTGTGGATCTTCTAGTTTATGAGTAAATATTGTATATCCACTCATCAAGTCCTTGATGATGATCTGCTTAAGCTTTTCACATCTTCCTCCCTTTCTTTGGCTCTGTCTTGCAATCTTCCCACTACTGAGTTTACACCATAAACTGTTTGTGTTTTTTTTTCTCTCTCTTTCTCGGTCTATTGTTGACCTTTTCTGGAAAAAGTAATTACTTTCTGAGTTATCGTACAGGCAAATGAACCAAACAATGCGGGAAAAATCACAACAACCTTGGTAGACGTAACAAATCTTTTGATTCAGGAAAGAGCGCTACAAAATGAGAGAAAAAGTTCTGGATCAAGATCTGGTCCAAAGATATCTACACAGAGAGACACACAGATAAAGACATCAGTTTATGACGAACACCAGACTCCAGAATAAACATGATTTGTACGTATCCTTGACTTTTTAGGGTCAAGACAAACAACACAATTTATCTCCCAACATTGCATTGTTCCCTGTCCCTGACCTTGTGCCTCTTCCTGACAGTCACTTGTTGCCATTACAATAAATCTACCATTACTTCTTGATTCATGGCAAAGGAACACATCGCCCTATTGAGTTACTCCTGACTATTTACCCCAGATAATGCAGGTCCTGGGGGGAAATTTTAGCCCAATAATCACATCAGGATCTGGTTCTGTTGAGCTTCCAGGACCTCTTTATTGCCATTAGCTACATTATTTACAACCACACTGCAGATTATCATTGTCCATGCAGCTAGTGATGGATGCAGTTGCTTTAAAGCTTCCCATCAAGTTTCGGAGTGTGTTTTTCTTTTTCTAGCATAGTTGGGTTCCTCCTACATGGACAGTTTTGAGAGTGATTTATGGTCTTGGCCCCTGATCCTTGGCCCGCTAATGACGCCAGTAAACTACACTGAAGGCAGAGGTCGGGCATATCTCCAGCATTTTGGGGATGTGACTGTCTGTACTAAAGCCTGGGATCACACACAGAACTTTTCAAAGACTTTGTTAAGACTAAAACATTGAGAGTTGAGAATGAAAAGGATGTATCTTTGTTCTTCATATCGTCTGCTTTTCTGAAACAGACCTATAATTAACCTGGAGATGTGTACGCACTCTGCCAAAGTCTTTGTTCTGTCTTGTGTTAATGACAGTTGCGCAAGCTCCAGTATGATGCCTCTATATTCATTTATCAACAGTGGTGATTACAGGTGTTATATTTCGGCTCTGTTCTATTCTTGGATGATTTTATGAGCTCATCTACGCTAACTAGAGAGCAAAAAAATCTTCTTTAAGGGCCAACAATATGCACTCACTGGCCACTTTATTAGGTAGAGCAATTTACCTGCTGAAATATCTGGATTAAATCTGGATTAGCTTGCAAAACACACAATATCAAGTGAGTGGTATTTCGGTGAGCAAAATTGTCTTGTCCGAGACTGTTTTAAGATAAAGGTAACAACTCAAATAACCACTGTTTACTGACTATGAACGCACAAGATGTCAAAGCTGATCGGCAACCACAACAGAAGTTTACAATGGCACCGTATTAGGTACATGAGTGTAGCTCCATTAGACTCAAATGCCCAGCTGTACAAACTGCACATAAATTCTTGTACACAAATCTACTCTGTTTCTCTGAATACTGAAGAAATCTGTGCTCAAAGGTCACCTCGCTTTTTTCATCTTGTTCTCCCGACCCCTTCCTCTCTCTTGCTCTCTCTTTTCTTTCTGTGAGGTTGGTGTGATGTTATTCCGACTGTGGGATTTTAAATGCAGATCTCTAGTAAACAGACCCGGGGTCACAGTAGTCCCAGGGAGAAAGTGGAAAGAACTGAGCCTGAGCGCGAAGGGAATTCCAACATGTCTTTTGCATTAGAGATACAGGGGAAGACTGTGGTTTGGCTTAAATGCAGGAGCAATACCCAGAGGAGGATGCCTGTTATGTCGCTTCGTATAGTGTGCTGATACTAATATAGAATATGAGTCTCAGTGGAGATTTGAGAATTATATTATATTGAAAATTGACTGTAATTCCATTGGGGCTCTGTGTAGTGTATTGAACTTGAGCCAACTGCGGAAGAACAATGATGATCTACTGACATGCCTTGATCAGATATTTTAGTCAGCTGCATCTGTAATAAGCTTATATTGTGGAAAAGATAATCATTGTTTTTGTATTGGCTCATGATTCACAAAGATTGCACCCTCAAGAGTCCACAGCTGCAGAATTATCATCAACCTTCAACCATTCACCTGCAAAAAGTTTCAGATTCCAACAACAAGGATGCCCAAACACCAAGCCACCCCCTACCAGTGCAGCAGTGGCCCAGGAGGGTTGTGGGTTCAATTCCTTTTCCAACTCACTTCACCACCAGTGTGGCAGTGGCCCAGGAGGGTTGTGGGTTCAATTCCTGTTCCAACTCACTTCACAATGTGAGGGTGTCCTTGGCAAAGACACACCAACAACCTGGTCTGTGTATAATATGGTTTGTTTGATTGTTGAGGTGGTGGTTGGAGAGGACTACCATGACAGCTGAGGATGCAAAGATAGCTTAACACCACTGGTATGTGAATGGAGTGAATTCATATTTGGGTGTTTTGGAAAGAGCTTCGTTCCATGTAAACTCTGTATATTATTGATTTGGAAGCAAACAGATTCTCATTGCACTGGAGCCAGTAATGTTAATTATTTTTTTGGCTGCTTTCTCTTTTATCTGGCTACTCACTTCTTTCTATGTAATATACCAGAAACAAGATTGCCATGTGCAACAACATCCATCCATCTATCTTCTTCCACTTATCCAGGGCCGGGTCGTGGAGGCAGTAGTCTATTTCAGAGATGCCCAGACTTCCCCCTCCCCGGACACTTCCTCCAGCTCTTCCGAGGGGATTCCAAGCTGTTCCCAGGCCAGCTGAGAGATATAATCCCTCCAGCGTGTCCTAGGTCTTCCCCTGGGTCTCTTCCCTGGTGGGGCATACAAAACAGATGTCTGAGCCACCTCAGCTGGCTCCTCTTGATGTGAAGGAGCAGCAGCTCTACTCTGTGCTCCTCCTGAGTGATCGAGCTTCTCACCCTATCTCTAAGGGAGTGCCCAGCCACCCTGCGGAGGAAACTAATTTCAGCCGCTTGTATCCGCGATCTTGTCCAAAGCTCATGACCATTACCCTTGTGGTAAGTAGGATGGATATCAACATTAAAAAGAGTATGTAGTAGCGCTTATGTTTTTAATATATTTTAAATCTAAAAATCTATAATTAGAATTCAGAATAGACAGGTCTATATGTATTATCACTGGTAGAGCTGAATAATAGAAAAAATACAAAAAATGTGGTGCAGCAGTAAATATTTTATTTTATTATTTATCATTTAAAAGATTGCATTTGACTCTCTCTCCCTATATACACCACATGTCATTTAGCTGGGACTGTTGCTTATTTTGACATAGTCTACGTTGTGCATGAAAAATATTGCTCCCCGAGGGCTTCTTCCACGCATCATTTCTTTCGCATCAACTTGGGCAAGAGATACAGTGAAATGTTGTCACTTTAGCTGAGCTGCCGACGGAGCCAGGAGGTCCTTCCCACATGTCTGCGTTTGGCTGGGTTTCTCCTCTTGCATCTTTGTTGTTCAGTCTTGCTCATACCGGACATTCTTTGGCCTTTCTCTGTCTACATCCGCTTCGACTCCCTTCTCTCTGGGAATAAAAATGTCTTTCACTTCGGGTTCATTTTCATCGTCCAACTCCCAAATCCTCGCTCCCAGAAGTCTTATTCTTCATACCCTTTTCGGGGCTATTGCTGACAGAAGTAAATCCCAGCCAGCATGCTATATCACCTGCCATTGACTCTACACAGTCCATAAAGCAGCCTCTCCTCACTCACTAATGACAATCAGTCCAGTCTCAGGCATAATATATAGGCCGTAGTTAAGTATAGAGAAAGAAAATATCAAATATTTACTATCTATTCCCAAGAAACAGATAATCCTAATGTAGCGCACCACATTGTGAGTACCACATTGTGAAGGTCGTGTCAGTGATGTAGATAAGCTAAAGGATAAAGGAAAACAGCAGCTTACCCTTTAAACATTCATGCATCTTAAAATCCTGTTTTATTCTAAGGGTTTTAAGGAAAAGGATCAGATCTTCCAGTCGCTTAAGCATGCCTCCCATAGAATAACAAAGGCTTAGACCCTTTTATGATGATATTGGACCTCATCCAGTTTTATATACAGTTCTCTTTAAGAAGTCTGTTACTGGGAATTTAACAGAAACAAATGCTGGTGCAATGCTTCCACTAAACCAACCATAACAGCTTGCATTTCAGAAGACATGTCTACAATGATGGCAAAAAAATGCAGTTCACGATCAAGACACAATGGGAGTTCTCTTGTTCCCAAATATTGTGAATGTCTGATATGGAGACACGCAGAGTAAGAATTACATTGTCTTAATTAATTACATTCGCCCAATGGCTCATATTTCATGCATCAGAACTATAGCCTACAGTGTACAATGTACTGTACACATACACAATGTCATCTAGACCGTATTAAGGATTTTATACATAAGAATGCCTGGCACAAGTTGGCACATTTAGTACACCTAGCACATGCACAGAATATGGTATAAAGGCATAGACACTCCGACTGTCTGCTCAGTCTACTACATTCAATTATCACTGTGAAAATGTCTCATCCAATTGCGGTTACATAGCAAATATACGTGTCAGTATAATGTAATGTTAAGTTAAATATAAAAACGTTGGGCAATTTAAATTTAATCAAGTCATGCGTTCATGTCTTTGGGCAATGACAATATGCACAATTTGCAAGCTCACACCTATGTCATCTCATTTTATAGTCATTTGGCATTGAGAAGCAGTCCTGTCTTTGTATTACCGACTGGCACACAATTTAAGTGATTGAGCTGGCATGCTTGATTCCACTTTGTGCTGCCTTTTCAATCTGTTGTAGGAGGAAAAAAGGAGGAATATGTTTCTTAATTTGTAAAGTAATGCTCCATCAGTGCTGCATAATACAGGCCTATTATGTATTTTAATCAAAAGTACCCCAACTGCCTCTGTGGCCCCATTATAATACCGCTCCATTTCATTACTATTCTTCCCATATCTAGGGCAGGCACAACTTCACTTTGCTTTTCTCTCTTTGGTTTTTATCTATGTACCTCTTGGATGGATAATGAAAAGACAGTGAGAAGACACACATTGACAAAACAGGGGCTCAGTGTGAACATGAACGGAGTGGGGACGCCATGGCAACTGTAATAAATGAGATCAAGACTTGAAAGCATATTAGAGATTTAATGATGAGGTGTTGTATTTGCATGACAACCATACAAGGACATTGAAATAATTACCATAGTCTGATTATAACCAAATATTTAACCATTTGAATTTGTGTCAGACTCACAGACCACTGCATGGTATATGCCTGTAATAAAGTGTCGCTTGGTGTGGTCTTCTGCTTCATGTTTTGAACTTGTGCTGACCTTTGTATAACAGGAGGTTCTCTGAGCTACCTCTGTGTTATCTTTAACCAGCCCATCAATAGCCACACCACATTCAAATTCAGTTCTTTATTTGTTTTGAACTTCAGCTTGATTGTAATTGATGTAACGTGATGCTGATTTGCTATTTGGTCTTTCAATTTGGTTTGGCCATAGTGAAAAACCTTCTGTGATACACAGTATAATATATATATAATATATATTTCGTGCACATGACATTATTGACTGTGTATTAAAATGAGCCTCAAGTATCACATGGCAGACATTGCTCTCCTGTTGTTGTTGCAGAGCCCTGTAGACTCCAGAGACCTCATTGAAGCTTCAGACACCATCGATTAGCCTGTGATTTCTTATGGCCATAGACATAGTCCAGGAGGATGTGGCAGCTCCCCATGTTAACGACCAAATGATTGGTTAATGCTTTGTTAAGGGAATTAGCTGCCTAAACAGGCATGAAGAGAACTGATGTGTGGAGGAAATGGACACATTAAAAACTGTTTAAACAGTGTTCAAGCATCTGAGCAGATTGTGACAGTTTTATTTAAAGCTCAGGTCATTATTTGTAGTATTCTGTTATATGCTTACACTATACTGTATGTTCTTTCTGTGTGGCTCTGTGTTTCACAAATTGAAAATCACTTTCAGTCAATACACTGGATATGCAATTGTAGGTGTTCCTTTTGACCACTGCAATAATGTTGGTGTTATTATATTTTTTTACAAACCGATTATTCGACTGAGACCTCACTGACCGATTAGTCGACGGAGACCTCACTGACCGATTAGTTGACTGAGACCCCACTGACTGATTAGTCAACTGAGACCTCACTGACCGATTAGTCGGCTGAGACCTCACTGACCTATTAGTGGACTGAGACCTCACTGACCGATTAGTGGACTGAGACCTCACTGACCGATTAGTGGACTGAGACCTCACTGACCGATTAGTGGACTGAGACCTCACTGACCGATTAGTGGACTGAGACCTCACTGACCGATTAGTCGACTGAGACCCCACTGACCGATTAGTCGACTGAGACCCCACTGACCGATTAGTGGACTGAGACCTCACTGACCGATTAGTCGACTGAGACCCCACTGACCGATTAGTTGACTGAGACCTCACTGACTCTTATAACCTCACAACAAACATGTTTCTATTCTTTAATTACATGACCGTACAGTAAATGTAAAATGTGATTTTGCTTCTTCTAACTCTGAGCCTCTGACAGTGACTGCTTCTAAAAGCCACAGAACCCTTTACTCTTGTCTCGTACCATCTGTATTAACTTAAATGACACCGCTGGGCTGTTCCCAAAATCTATCTCACTCCATAAAACATATTTATCAAAACAAAGCAACCGTTGCTTCCTCTGCAAACTGCAAAACTGTAATCTCCTTCTCGCAATGTCAGATACTTGTTGACTTTTCTATATCTACAAAGCTCTTACTGCACGCCAACCCCAATATGCCTCTGTTTACGTCTACTTGCATTTTATTCACTGTAAGCTCTAGCACCCTGGGGTGAACAGCTTGGATTAGTGTCTTCATGTATGCGCCTTGCTCGATGCCCCCAATAACTGCATTCAAATGTACTATAGATAGAGCCATGTGAATGAACTTGCCAACGCCCATTTGTTATCATTACAGCAATGTATGTAAAGACAACATCGCACATTCAGTTGTAGATGTCATTTTATATTTTGATGACATTTCGGCTCACGGCCTTCATCAGATCATTCCTTTTTTCGAACCACACCGTAATTACAGCAATGCCTTCACTGGGAACCGTTTGTATAGCCGAGGGTGTCCAATTATACTAATGGAATGCGACTGACATTTATTCATACATTATTAACGGCTGCAACAATAGGACGTGTGATTGGATATATAGCACCGATCATCATATCTTTTATCACAGCTTCCTTATTTCCATCTCGAGCCAGTGACCTCTTTACTTCTTCTATCCTCTATCAGTGACACCTCATGTAATTGTGCTTTGGCTGTGGAGTAATTAGCATGCCTCCCACAGTCACCAAGCAGAACAACAAGATCACATCATAAACATATGAAAGTGATGCAAAAAATACCATACATCAATCATCACTTAAAGTATGTGTTTTCTGACTTCATGGCAACTCTGGGCCTTAGGCGGGGTACCAAGGCGGGGCTGACACAATGACAGATTTATTCTTACATTCTGTAGCTCCTCAGGTTGTCAAAATGATGTCCTTTCCAGGTTCTTTCTTCCCACGGTCCAAGACATGCAAGCGTTGGAGTTAGTGAATATATAGTGTGAATAAATTGAGTCATGAAAAAATATAATTTCTCCATAAGTTTGAACAAAGAAATCTTGCCTTTGTAGCCTTTCTACTACTTCATTTACTGCCTTCACTTCATGTAATTGTGCTTGTGGGTGTTGAGTAATTGGCATGCCTCCCACTTTCTTTCTGATCTCCATGCGGGGAATCTGAGAAATGTCCCATAAAGATTGTGCATCCTGATAAGGTTATGTCTGAGGCTCCATTAAAGAGATGAGCTGCACAATGGCTATTTGTATCCACAAGAGGAGACAGTGTTAGAGGAGGAGAGGACAGGAAGTGGTCACGCTATACGCCCGCAGTATGTCAGCAGATCATATGTACAGATACTATAGGCACATGCTTCATCATGAGTTTGGTATTATTCCTGGTAGTGCTTCCTTTTTTCACAACAACAACATAAAGGACCTTGGCTGAGCTGACATTTGTAATCCTATTTATATCGGACCTGGTATGCACAACTGTCACTGTTTGACCTTAATATAATACACTGTATAATGACGTTTGTTGTAAATAGAATATAAAAGAGCGTGGGCTCCACTGTCAATCACTTTTATACAATACAGTCATGAAGCAAATCTCTTGATTTATCCAGGCTTGGGCTGGCCAACATTGTGCTGCCTCGTGAGGGAGGTGCAAGAAAACTAAATAAAAAAGTCACGGTGGAAAAATAGAGAACAACCAAATATATCTGTTAATCACAATCCAGATACAATGTCATAAAGTTATACTTTTTTATACTGCAGCATTAATTTATTGATGTAACCAACATATAGCAATTTGAACTAGATATTTCAAAGTATAAGAATGTGAAATAATGAAATAATGATGTTAAAAAATGAACTAAAGTTTCAGTTAAGGTCATCTTTGGGAGAGATCTCGATGGAAAGTTACTTTTACTCAACAAATTTTTCTAAACAGCTAACTATAGTAAGAATTATCTTTCAAAGGTAATTATTTGTGTGTTTTTCTCGTGTTAATTTTTCAGTACTTATGTGTATCTTCAGGTGATAAGGTGTTTCTTATTGGACTAGTGGCTGATGGTATTCCTAATATAGTGCTCAGTAATTTCGAGTTGTATAAAGGAGAAGATTAAGTGGTGAGGTGCCAGAGTCTGACACATGAGAGGTGTTCTTTCAAAGTGTGTTATTTTCATCGCCTCACGCTGTGTGCATCTGTAACCATACTGAAAACCAACCGCTTTGAATAAAGAAATCCAGTCTTCAGTATTCAAATCTGAGAAGTGAAAAAACTGCTGCATAATCTTTTGAATGTGTTGTACTGCGGAGGAGATGAGGCCTTCACCACATCATTTTCAAGGCAAAGTACTTGTTGGAGTGTGCAGCAATAAGCCTCAGATGAGGGCTTGGAGAAATGTTTGTGATATGTCCCAAGAGATACTTTGCACATAAAAGCATATTAACAGCCAAGATAATAGCTTTTGAATGGGGAATGGCTTTTGTAGTGGTATGCCGAGCAAAGCAGGCTTGGCTCGAGTCAGTGACAGTTTTTGTTTTTCCTTATAAAGCACAGAGACTAATTTTGTAGCTTGATTGTGTGTTAACTTGATTTCTGTACCATTTGTCATTTCCTTATGAATCACATCAGGATCTCATGCATGTGTGTGTCTAGCACGCACACACCAACAGTTTAGCTGGGCTGTCAGAGGTGATTTGCATCTGTGGGAAGTATTTCATTTAAGTAAATCACTACTTCTCGCTCAGACTCTTTAATATGCCGGGGATGCTGGAGTGATACTGAGCCCTCATTCGCTGCAAAAACGTATCTTTTGTCTGTGGAAGGAAACGAGGTCTACTGGTATCCTTAATGCTGTAGACTGGAGGTTTCCTAATATAAGAAAGAACAGACACACAGAGACAGACACACATGCACACACACACACACACAGACAGACACATACACACAGACACATACACACAGACAGACACACACACACACACACGCACACATACACACAGACAGACACAGATACATACACACAGACAGACACAGAGACAGACACACAGACAGACAGACAAACAGACAGACACACACACACAGACACACACACGCAGACAGACACACACACAGACAGACAGACAGACTGACACACAGACAGACACACACAGACAGACATACAGACACAGACAGACACACATACACACAGACAGACACACACACACAGGCACACACACACACACACACACAAAGACACACATACACAGACACATACACACACAGACACAAAAGGCAATTTTCCCTTTCCACTGTCACTAAAAACTCAAATTGAAAAAAGTGAAATTGAAGATGCTTTGAGATTACTGCGTTGTGATGAATAAAATAGACTTGTGGCATGTGTTGTATTCTTACCCCAAGAATCCCACATGGGTTTGATTGCTACTACTCATGTATGTCACAGTAGTAGCAGACGTTTGTACTATAGTAAATAATACATTAATTTAGTAAAATACATTAATTCAGTACACTTTTTTACTATTACTTAAATGTTGTACTTCTTTTTCCTGAGTCATTTTGAGTACTTCTCTCACTCCTGCATCTCAGCTTTTTTCCCCCAAACTCAGCCCTTATCCCTCCCTCATCACATGCTTTTCAGTTGTGTCAGTTGTGCCAGTGGTGGCTTGGTGTATAATGTGGTTTTGCTGTGTCACTGCACTCCGGCCGGACACTTGTGCGCCTCTCTTGATGACTTAATCTCTCACAAGCGCCTATTTATCACTCCTCACATCAGGGAAGGAGGAGGTGTACTGGGAATATCCTGTGATCCATCCGGGAATAGTGGCCAGTCAGTCAGTTAGTTTGATTGAGTGCGTCTCTGTGTCTGTCCGTGTTTATGTGCGACTTACTTCTCTCGCCTCATTTAGCATCCACTCACTACTCGAATTATTTATTTATTTATTTTTCATCCCTGCAGATTCTGACGTCCTGTTGCCATGGCGACCGCAGCCCCTCCCTCCTTCTCCTTCTTCCTGTACTTGGCGCTGTGCTGGCTGCTTCGGACCGCCAGCTCTGTGTTCCCAGAGGAGCCGGGACCTCTCAACTACATCCCGACTGAAGGTACTAGTGCCATTTGACCCTTCTCTCCCCCACCCTCGACCATGTTGTGTGAAGTTAGGTTGTGGCCTCTGTAGCACTTTTTGGTGTTATACTGTTGAAAGGGTCATTCAGTTGGCTGGTAAGGTCAGACAGGCTCAGTGTTGACTGGTGTACCATTCTGGAGGTGTGGGTTACCCTTAAAGGTGTAGTCTGTAAGTTTCAAAAAATAAATATAAAATCTGACACTGTTCTATAAGTAGGTAATCTGTCTTAATGACTATTTTACTTTAGTCCCTCCCCTGACCTACTTCACATCATAGAACAGGGTCAGGTAGTCAATTTGAAGCTTTTTATTTATTTATTTACTTTTTTTAAATTTTGGGTGAAAATGTATAGGCCAACCGCTATCCAAATATTCAGCCAACGTTAGTGAGTTGGTTTATTGAATCTGTTTTGAGGTTTTACAAGCAGCAATTTACACAATTTTACTACATGATGCAAAACAATATTATTTATTTATTTTTACTAATATGCTTACTTTACCAAGCACAAAAACATCTGTCAGTCATTGTGGGTAGGGTATTTTCCTCACAACTAGACAGTTTGATTGTAGATTTAGCAGTAGTAATAAGAGTTGTGATGGTATTCAAGCAAGGGTTTAATACATTTTCATTTTCACTATATAATTGATTAACTGCAAGTTGCACATGTGACCACACAGGTTTTTGGATGCCAGTTAACTAGGTGACTTTGTAGTTGTAAGATGCTCACATCTTTTTGTTTCTTCATGCTAATCCCAGACACTCTGTGATGAAAGAGATTAGGTTTGTGGAGCTAAACCAGGTGAAGATGGTTACTACATTTGCACAGTACTGTATTTTGATCTTCCACCTCTGGTTACACAGGTCCTGTTAGGGTCAGACAGACTGAGTGTTGACTGTGGAGGTGTGGGGTCACTTTTGAACTCAGTGAAAGTGAATATAACTGACGATACATTCACGACCCCCGCCTTCCCCCTCCCCAGACAGCGTTTCTTCTGCTCTCAGACTCCCAGGCTCCATATCTCCAGCAGAGACAGGAGCCTGATCGATTACCGCTCAATAATATCGACTGATAGTTTCCCATAGGAGTTCAGAGCCTCCTGTGCATATCAGTGGAGCGACACAGACCAATCCTGTTGTTTGCAGCAGGTACAGCTTAGAATAAAATGATATGCCATCCTGATAGGCAAATGGAGAAATGTGTTACAAACATGAGGGGAGTCTATCATACTGTGCTTCGAGATGGGAAAGAGCAGAAACAGACAAAATGTTGCAGTGAATATGACTGAAATAAAAAAGTAAATATAAGTCAGTTTGGGGTTGGAACTCAGTGGCGGAGGAACTACTACAGTTCTACATTCAAGTAAAAAGTCTGTAATACTAAAGGCTTTCCCTTGACATCATCTTCACACTTTATTTGATATAGCCCTTAACTACATTGTATCTACCTCATTTAGTACAATGTAATACACCGTGTAACACACTGTAATAATATGTAACTACATTGTACATACAGAATGGTTAAGGTTAGGGTTGGGGTTAGGTACAATGTAGTTACATGTTATTACAGTTTGTTACACAGTGTATTACATTGTACTTAATGAGGTAGATA
>JAVQKC010144004.1:0-23882 GCA_036025475.1 Philypnodon macrostomus | reverse complement strand
TGATTCTCCACAGTGTACCCAACATAAAATATTATTATGACCCCGCCCTACAACAAACAGGAAGTTGGCTATTTTGGATTGAAATTGGGAGGTCAGGTATATTTGACAGCCTCTAACTTTATTTTGACAAATTAAAAAGTTAAATAAACCCTTCCCATGTTTGTCATGGTTTGGGGGCAGGGCCTCTCAATTGCTCGTGAACAATATAAAAATCCATAGAAATCACCCAAACAATGTCTGATTAAGGTGACGTGTGGGGCCGATATACACCTCGGGGGCGACAGCGTGGGGCTAGTTCTGCTTTTGTATTGTTTTAAGAGGGACATGAAGGAGAAGTAGAAGGATTGTATATTCCCACAAATCCATTGCTATGGAGACTGTTTAGCTGCACGCTGACATTCTTGGGACAGAGGACATTACTCTAACAACTGCTCCCCACAACAAGATCCCAAACTCAAGAGAAACAAAAACAGAATACTAAAAGAATTATATCAAGATGAGACCTAAGAGTGTGTCTCAGAGTCCAGCATCAGATCAATCAGTTGATAGATGCGTTCATATTTCTCATCTTTTTGGATCAGTTTTTGGTTGTGTTTTTCGTTTTTTCTTTTTGTAAGCAGATGTGACCACTGCTGGAAAAGACACTTTCTCTATAGGACTATCAATTGACAAATGTTGTCAAATCAACAGCAAATGACAGATCAATTTTAAACAGATTATTCTTAACATATGGTTTTAAACCAATATACAGTTTTATTTATATACAAGAAAAATCCATACTATCCATTTGATGTATTCACTGCTTAAGTCACAGTTCATCCGTCACATGCGTGTCACAGCCTATAAATCTCCTCAACAATACCAATGTTCAGATTGCAATGCTGCTATAATGTCCATCAGATTTGTTGGCAATCTAAGTTCTAATCAATTCTTGTCTTCATGAACACAGTTTGTCCTTCAAAATCAATGTTTGACAACAACCTGGTGGTATATTACATGATTTATATGGAGGGTTGCTCCTGACTGCAGTCGGCTGGTGAGAGAGAGCACCCATCCTGGGACTCTGCCAATACAAATCCATAAATCTTTGTAAACACAAGTGTCTGGCAGCTCAGTCAAACAGGACTGCAGACTCAGGCTAAAACAGCTGGAGAGAGAAACAGAGAAAGGCCACAGCAATGATGCACTATGTGTATCTGTTTTTAGGCATCCGTTTCATTTGTGGATTCTAAAGGTTAGGTTATAAGAATTTATTAAACGCAACTCTACATTTTGTGCAGTGTCATTGACTGGCCTAATCTGTAAAAAGCACAACATTAGTTTACTCACATCTGCTTTTAAAAGTTATATATACAATAATATACCATCTGATGATTGGAGGGCCTTTTTGTTTGAGTTTTCAAAGACAACATTCAGTGCCAATAATAAATTGGGTGTCGAGCGTTTAAGGTCCAGCAGTTATTTAGTGAATTTATTTCTAACTAACCTAAAGGCCAAAGCCTCTGCATTAATCAAATCTATCTTCACTTCATGAAGTTACTTACACAGTGACAATGACAGAGCAGATGAATTGTGCTCCTCTTGGGCATACTTATGTTTCTACTTTTACTCGGGCCCTGATAAGAAATGTTTGATTGTTTTGTGAAATAAAAATGCCTCATAAAATCCGTCTGCTCCTAACAACCAGCTACTGACAACCTCTGTCTGTGCATCATAGATTTAATTGAAAACAAAGCCTTTACTGTTGGTTTGCATGTGTTTCTGAGACACTATTTCAGAGGGACAGATGGTTTTTTGTTTGCGTGTGTGCTATTGATATTGTGTAAAAATGACATCTACTATTCCTCAGTCTTTTATGTGATTTCCTTTATGGAGGGATTCACAGATGTGGTTAATAGTCAAATATTTTAGCGATTAAATCATCATCTCTTTGAAGAACCCTTTAGGGAAGTTACATACGCTAACAAAGATCTTGAACTTCTTTGTTGGTAAATAATAATTCAAATATGCTGTAAATACATTTTCAATATGGCCCTATGATGAAACCCTCTTTAGTATTTAGGAGCTCCCCTAACTAAGATAGCCCCTCCCACACTTGTGCTAATCTCTTCTCTGTAGATGAGGACACAAAATGACTGTAATACTGCTGCAGAGTAATTGTAGGGAAGAATCCTCTCTCCATCTGGCCTGAGTTTGAGGCCCTGAGTCTCTCATTACATTATCGTTTGGAGAATTCAAACTAACAGGACAAATCCCGCCCACTCTTTTTACTCTGTGTCTATCCCACACTACAGCAGGCTCCAGGGACCACCCGCCTGCCCCTGCACTGTACGCACTCACAGTGAAGCAGGGGGGAGTAACTTGATACTTTTTTGAAAATATAATGTACTATTTATATACTTTTTACAATGTACTTTGGTTTAGTGCCTTGGTTTAGTTTTAAAGCTGAGGATGGTAAAGCAAGAAACTCACTAACCAGTCATGGTGGATCAATTCTGTATAGCTGCCACCTCTCTGTCTGTCTGCCCCAGGGCAACTTTGGCTGCAGGGGTGTTGTAGCACTGGTATTAGTAACTTTTTAACTTACATACTATTTGTAGTGACTCTTATTTTGAAGTAACTCCACACATTTTGATCACCTCTTCCCCACACTGCCCCTTACCCCTCTTCCTGGCGGTATCCCCTGAATACCTCTGCCCCGTCGTCATGGGCTGATTTTGTATGGCGGGCCTCCCACAGCCACGCCCTGTCTGTGGTCAACGCACTGTGAAAGGAACTGTGTCCAAACAATAGCAGCGGGCCTATCGGCAAACCGCTCTCTCCTCTTCCTCACTAGACTTCCTCCGGTTAAAAGGACCAATCAGAACTCCCGTGGCTTCAATAGCAGATGAAAATACTGGCGCCGTGGGTGGGAAGATCCAGGATATAACTGATCTTCACAAGCATCAGGCAGCGACAATTAGCAACTAGGCCAGATAATGCTGCCTTTTCATTAAGATGTTATTAGATTGTTTGGATTGTAATTAAAATGTGTGATGGCTGTATTGATTTATTTGTTACAATGTGGAGCAATTTATGACAAACAGTTCAATCTCTGCAGCTTCTGTTTGCACTTCACTACCTAGTAAATGAAACTTTTCAAACTTAAATGAAAAAGTAGTAATGACGCATTAGTGTGGCTCTTGAAAACGCTCAGTGCTCAAGTTTTACTCGCCTTTGGTTGATGCAATTTACAAATTCAGCCACAGGGGGTCACAAATAAGCGGACCCATGCCTGGATAAATGAGGAAGGACATCCAGTGTACAACTTATGCTAAATGAATATGCAGAGTATTTGCTGTGGCTACCCTGGACAAGGACACTATACTTAAACATGACTTTTAGACTGGTAACAATGAGCCTAATACTATCTTACATTACGCCATATGCAGCAGACGAAACATCTACTCTCATTTTGATGATTGATTTTAGAAAATTAATTTCTCATTAATACTACTAATCAGGTTTTCAGCTCTGAATTGTCTTTTGCTAAAATTAAGAATAATTAAATAAATACATCTTCATAGACTTAATTAATAATAAATCTATAATGCTAGTGCTTGGAAGATGTGCACATTCACCCCATGAGGTGACTAACCTGTTGTCACTCTAGTTAATAGTTGAATGGAAGGACTTATGTGTTACAGTTCACTGTTGTGGTTCACAGGTGACAGATGACCTTTGACCTCACAGTGTCCCAGATCGATTAGCAGAGCACACAGACACGCTTTCTTGGACACCAGCTGCTACTGCTAAATGCTTTGGTTGGCAGGTGGCTACAGAGGCAACACCATGCAGCCTCAATACTCACAGACAGAAATGTAAATCATTGCTTAAAAATACAGGTATTTTTTCAGTTTGAATGCGGTAACACCTGGATAATGCTACTTCTGCATGATTAGCCTACAGTTTACTCAAGTTGGGTTGGTCCAAGCATTCCTGAGCATGCTAGTGATTCAGATGTAAACAAATGAGAAAAACATCAAGTTAAAGAACTGTTAGCATTAGCAGTAAGCACAGATATGTTTTTTTTAATTACAGTTAATTACCAAGACTACATGATAGAATAGTCTGAGTGAAGCTCTGATGACACTAGTTTGAATCCCTCCTGAACACAATCTGAAACAAATGAGAACTGAGATCGTAGTTGGCCTATGCAAACTGCTCATAATAAAGCTGAACCATGGACTGAGCTGTGAGAAAGATGCCACTACCAGCTGCACTAGACATTATTATGCCCTTAAATGTTCCAGACTAACTTTATCTGAATGAAACTTCAGAGTCTCAAATTTAAAAGGAGGGGAACTGAAAGCACTTTGGCAGTAACCTTTAGAATTGCCTTTTGGTGTGACGCTCGGCTGCTGGGACCACATTATTTCTTCCATTCACACTGATGCTATGCTAATAAGATTTATAAAAAAAGTCAGGGAGAGAGCGCCTTTAACCGTTCCATTCCCACTGGTTTGAACATGAATTCTGTATAGGTCATGTCTCCGGGTTAAGTGCACATTATAATTGTGGCTTATTATAAAAGCTTTTGAGCGTAGGAGAAAACGACAAATGGAGATGTTTGTGTTATGAGCTTGACCGTGTTGCCCCCGAATCGGGCCTCTCTCATTGTAACTAAGGAAGTGGACCTCTGTATGTCATCAATGGATATCTTGTATTTATCAGTACCAGATGTTGTAGATGATCTTATACATGTTACAGACGGTGAAATATGGTTTCCTGCTTTATAGAGAGGTTTACTTTTTTTTCTTCATCTGGACAGAATCAGTTTGAAAAAGGCCCATAGATGTAGCCAGCTGAGCATTTCAACAATTTGATTTTGCTGAAATAGGTGTTGTAGTCGTGATGGTATTTTGTGAGTAAAAAATAGTATAGCTTTATCTATAATGTTATTCTGCGTACCTGTACAACCGGTTATTGTGGTATAGATTTTTCTACCTATATTGTGTACCTACTGAGTATGAGCTCAAAAATCTGCTGGTTGGTTTTTCATTACATAAGGTTCTGTACACACATGTTATTAGCCCAACCACCTGCAGCCCCTAGTGTGAATAAGCAGAAGAGAATGAATAAACACATTGTATTTAATGTCACACACTAGGCCTATATGCACCATCCCTGGTCAAATGGACTGTTGTGAAGGCCCCTGACTGGCCTGACTTCTTGATTCTGCTCCAAAACATGCTCTGTACGTAATGATGCCACTTTGCAAACCTCAGCTGGCTTTATGTCCCCTGTTGCTTCCCCTCCACAGATCTAACCCAGCATTTTCACCTTAAATCATCCAAATCCCTGTTGAGTCGCATGCTTCAAACAATCCAGATAGAAACAGACAGACATCGAGGGATTGAAAAGAGTGGAAGCCTGCCTGGCCTCCGCTCATCCTATTAAAATGCTTCATTGCTTCACCAACGGAGACTTTTTATTGCTGCCGGTACATATTGTTGCCTTGGCTGCAGTGTAAATCCATTCCCCACAAGAGAATGGACTAGGCAGCAGCATGGTGAAGGAAAATGAGTTTTGAAGAAGCGCAGAACACCCCCCGCGTTTTCAGGGGGATGCAAAGCGTGACATTCCAGCAGAGAAGAGGATAAGCAGAGCGGTTTGGAGCCGTCTTCTGCACACCGGCTCCTCTGAAGATTAATGTGAGAGAGAAACACAACTGCACTTTAATGAGCCTAAACAACAAGCGAAGCAGGCTTTTCACTATGGGCTGTGGTGGCTCCTAATGCAAAACGCATGTATTAAAAACATGTTCGCATTTATAAACCTTTCTTTAATTTACATTAGCAAACCACTTTTCCTGACCAGGCTCCTTAAAATATGGCTTTTGCTGTGTTGTTGAGATTTTGTTTTATATTGATGCACCAGGACAGAATCAGGGTGAAAGCTGTTAATGCCCAAAGATGCAGCTCTCCTGTGAGGATGTACACAAGTGAATTTAGGTTACATAGTAGTTGTTGTAGAATCATACAGTAGGAGTCAAGATGTTGCACAGATTTACCATTCATTCATTTATGTCCTTCCACTGACTCACATAAGGATTTTGTTCACTGGACCCTATTCCAGCAACTATGGGCAGCAGTGGTGCAGTGGGTAGGGTCGGTTGATTCAAGTCCCCGTCCAAGCATTCACTGTCGTTGTGTCCCTGGGCAAGACACTTAACCCACATTGCCTATGAATGAATGTGTCCAGGTCGCCATTGTAAGTGAGAATTGGTTCTCAATTGGTTTACCTGGTTAAATAAAGGTTAAATAAATAAAAAATAAATAAAGGCTCATTTTACTTTTACCGTTTGGGTTGCACACGTAAACAATATGGCCATAAGGAAGCATGACACCAAAGCGACCAGTCTAAGCTCATGGCAGAGATTATAACTTGATCCCAGTCATTCTTGTAGTAATTACCTGAAATAGGAACATCTGGCCGAGGCTTCTCATTTCTCCATGACGGCACAATGGCAGTTACTGAAGTGTGGCCTCGCTCCAAGAAGAAGTTCACAGCCAACTGAATTCCCAAACAGGAGAATATGTCCTTGTTCCCATGGCTGGAAAAAGTCCAAATTAATTATTAAGTTACGTCAAGAACAGTAGAGACGGTCTGAATAAGGAAGTGTTGAATAATGGTCAAGGTGTTTTTAGTATCTTTATAGGCTTTGTTAGAAGAAATATTCAGATCAGATCATTATGTAACTACTTGGAATACTAAATTACCTTCTCAAAAAGCCAATCAACTTTATTACATTGCCATTGCATTGGGGTCGGTTGAATTGATTGGTTAAACACTTTTTATTAAATGTATTTCTTACACATATAACACATATATACGCCTAATGTATGTTGTAAATGTAGACCAGAGTTTTTTAATGATATCAGAAAATACAGCAAAGTAGTGACAATGAAGAAACCCATTCACCGTCTGTCTACGTCTCTGACCGCCCCAGAGCACACACAGAACTTCTGCTCTGCTCCGGGTGCTTAAAAACCTCACTGAGTTTAACTAGTCTCCACATTCCTCACATTTCTTTGTGACAATTCTGCTGCTGAACATTTGCATTTGGGAGCTGGATCATTCGTTAGATATGAGCAGGAGGACCTCAAGGAAGAACATTCTCTACATATCTGCCAGAAATCTCAGAGATAAAGGAAACACTTAGAGGTTTCCCCAGGTCTTAGGGTGGGATAGTTAGAGTCCAAAAACAGCCCAAAGGGAGATGAAGCCATGTTTTTCTATATCCCTTGCTAAAACTGTTGGTTACAATTGTTAAATCCAAACAATTGTTAAATCAAATGAACAATTATTATTTGGCATCAACAATAAGAGTAACTTCACCATTTCTTTGTAGCGGTTCTTGTAGATAACTAACATAAATACAATGACTGTTCAGCCATGTGTGGAGTACATTTTAGTAATAATGGCATTTATATCTAGTTGTGTGTTTGAAAGAGACACAGAGTGAATGTCTCTTGTATCAGTGTAACTCCTCTGTGTGTGCCCTGGTCGTGTTTAAGCTTGTGAAAAATACATGCCAGATAACATACTTTATAACAGTTTGAGGGCCTTGGCCTACAAAAACACTGAAGACCCCTGAGCTAAAGCATTTGGTCAAACATATGCTAAAAAGATCAATAAAAACTCCTGAAGTTCAAGCCAGAACCAGAGTAAAGATGATCTACTTGGATTTTCACAAACAGTCACGCCTTGGGTTTACAGAGAATGTTTTGGAGAAATAGAAAATATCCAGTGAGCTGCAGTTCTGTGGGTGAAAATGTCTTGTTGAGGCTGAGAAAACGTAAGGTGGGCTACAGCAGCAGAAGACCCCACTTTATTAGGTACAGTAGGAGTGGGCGATATGGCGATAAAAATTTTGATATGAAGCCATGATGATCTGCTAATGTTTGAAGATTGTTGAATCATGTTACAGTGCATTGATTTATGTTCTGCTCTTCCACATATTTTTTATTGTTACATTGCCAGTGTTTTATATTCATAAACTAGGCCTGTGCTGTCGTCCCCAACAGCAAGGTCTATATCGGAGAAACCACCCCATACATCTGCCACAACTGGCACCAAAAAAGTCAAATAGACCCTTCCAATGTTTGTCATTGTTTGGGGGTGGGTCCTCTTAATTGCTCGTTAACAATTTAAAAATCCTTAGAAATCACACAATGTCTGATCAAGGTGCCCGTTAATGCCAGTCGTGACAGACGTATGGGGCAGACGTATGGGGCAGACGTATGGGGCCGTTTCGTCGTTATACAGGCCTAGTTTTGGCTTATTAAAATGGTGATATTATATTTTTACCATGTCACCTACGCCTAGTACAAGGCCTAACTAGGCGGGGTCACTGACTGAGCCTCAAAATGACTTACACCAGTGTATGATATGAATGGTATGTTATTGTAGTGCCTTCCCAATGGTGTGGCAGGTTTATACTGGCAATGATTCTATTTTGACGACAACAACAATCGATTTGTGCAATAATTGTAAACAACATGGCCGAGGAGGTAAACAATGTTAATGTATCTGCAGCTTTACAATGACTGAACTTGGGAAATCCTCAAAAGACTTTATTTAATTAGTTTTCTGTTTTTTGGCTTCACCAGTTAGTCGAGGTTAAAAGTTGGACTAGTTAGTGGAGGTTAATAGTTGGACTTGTTAGTGGAGGTTAATAGTTGGACTAGTTAGTGGAGGTTAATAGTTGGACTTGTTAGTGGAGGTTAATAGTTGGGCTAGTTAGTGGAGGTTAATAGTTGGACTAGTTAGTGGAGGTTTTCTTCTTTATGGTTGAGATTACTCCCAGTATTTGTCCTTAGTGTATAATGTAATTATTACTGAGTGAACAGCCCTTACAGCAGAGATGACAAATATACTCTTTGGAGAAATGCGGTCACTGTTCACAGTATGAAGCCTGATTTGCATATACAGAGGACCGCAGACTACAATGAGCAGGCCCGGGCATGTACACAGGCAGCTGGGAGGAGGGAGGTTAAGCCAATGCAAATATACACGATCAAGGTGTTATGTTTTAAAGGCTGGAGAAATATAGAACATGTTGTTTTTTATTAAGTGTTAAGTTGGGGCCAGGTTTAAGAAATGCCTCGAGTCACTTTAAAGACGATGCACTGTAAAAACAAAGGTTTTATCATAGATTAGCCAAGGTCTAGTGAAAAAATCAGAGGTGGGTAGTACTCAGTCACATTTACTCAGTCACATTTACTCAGTTACATTTACTCAGTTACATTTACTCAGTTACATTTACTTGAGTAACTTTTTAAATACATTGTACTCCATAGAGTATCTTTACTGCACAATACTTAGTACTTTTACTTGAGTAATAATATTTTGAAGTAACTGTACTCTTACTTGAGTAAACTCTTGTAAATCTAGAAAGAGTAAGTACTTTTACCACCTCTGTGTGTCATGTAAGAACAGCTTTATGTGAAAAATGTGATGATGTGAAATTCTGTTCCTTGTGTCTTAATTTATAAAAATAATATTTATGTTTTTAGTTTATGTTTTGAAAATATCAAAATCTGTTTATTATCTTTGTATTTTTTTGCAGATTACCACAAAATTAAACAAATAATCTGACATTACTCTCAAACAGTTACTCAGGACTTGAGCAGTTTTCTTCACCAGTACTTTTCTACTCTTACTCCTGTAATTATGTGAATGAGTACTTTTGACTTTTACTTGAGTAACATTATCTACTCTATCACCTCTGGGGGCTGGAGAGGAGCTAGAGGGGATGTCCAATATATTTTGATAGTCTATGGTTGGTTTGCCATAGACACTGATGGTGGCATGCGAAAATTGTTTATTATATTCTCTACCAGTTTATGTGGTCTACCATCATGTGGTCAATCAATTCAATGAAATGGCTTATGCCCAATCTCAAATGGAACTGTGCTAAAATGGTGAAAAAGTACGTCTTCTGATTGGAGATTAGGCACTGCTGTTTGTCAGATCAACCTCTGTGTGTGATCTTTAATGCATGGCCAATGTTGAGTAATTGCTGGCTGCTTAGAGGCCCTCTCTGGTGCCGCCCCAGTCATGTGGTCTTAAATATATATATGTAACTTTTTGCTTCAGTTTTCTCATTAATCTCAACATGCGTACCTCTTACACTACCGGAATAGTGGGATTTCTATTGGATCAAATGTTTTAACACCCAACCATTGCTAAACTAATCTAGCCCCATCTAAAGAAATGTAGATTCAGCTTCAATGCATTTCTGTTCCCAACATAAAAACTACCCCTTGTAAATAAATGGGGTCGTGAACGGCTGTCTGTCAATGTATGTCAAATAACCACCCTTTGTGCGTTCCCCCACCTAAGGCCCATAGTTACTTGTATAGTAAGCCCACTCTCAAGTTAACCATGTTTTCCTGCTTAGCTCTCAGTGACTACATTCAAACTACTACTCAATATAAACACACATCGTCTCTTCATCGTTTAAAGATGCATTTAAAACTATGTCTCCATCATTTGGATTTCATTAGCCTGTGCAAATCACTCTCGTTAGCCTGTGTTACCAACTCCGGGAGACTACACATGCCTTAGTCCCACACTGCTGCCTCTTCTCAGCCATTGTTGTACGCTAACAGAAAGTGGCATATAGTGGATATCTTCATCACGGGACCTCCGCAGACACAAGAAGACCCCACAAGAAAAAGGCCACTTGTGCATATCCTGCATCTTCAAGGCTTACAGCAAAGACAGGCTTTTTGCTATAATTCGATATAGAGTTTGACAATTACAATTAGGACTTAGTGAGAGGAGCTTGGCATCGGTTTCTTGCGTAAGATGAAGTTACAGTGCCCGCTTTAGCCACACACACACACAGCGGTGCATCAGGGTTGGGTTGGTGCCAGTATAGACCCCCACCTCCTGTGCTAAACAAAGTGCCTGCAGACAGTGTTGGCAGATGGCCAGTGCGGATATGCCACTAAAACCCATGAGAAAGTTGAAGGAAAAGGTGATGTATAAGAGGCAGATATTTTTGTACAAGAAACGGCTCGATTGTTCATGTCATGGGTTTGGACCGAGCAGGGATCGTGAATATATGGATGGAGAGAGGTTCGTTGGTGTGGGAGAAGATTGGCTGATGATTCACTGTGGAAACCTTAAAACTAATTTTAGCCTGTTCTGGTTCACCCAGTTACTACAATTAATCATTAAATGCCAAGAAAATGGTTGAATCTCTTGTTATAGGCTGGACATTTTGTTAAGGGATCCAAACAATGTTGATACCCCCTTTGGGCTCGCGTTGGTCTTGTTTTGGTCTCGCGTTGGTCTCGCATTGGGCTCGCGTTGGGCTCGCGTTGGGCTCGCGTTGGGCTCGCGTTGGGCTCGCGTTGGTCTAACTTTGGGCTCACGTTGGGCTCGCGTTGGGCTCACGTTGGGCTCGCGTTGGTCTAACTTTGGGCTCACGTTGGGCTCACATTGGGCTCAGGTTGGTCTAACTTTGGGCTCACGTTGGTCTAACTTTGGGCTCATGTTGGGCTCACATTGGGCTCAGGTTGGTCTACCTTTGGGCTCGCGTTGGGCTCATGTTGGTCTCGCGTTGGTCTAACTTTGGGCTCACGTTGGGCTCACATTGGGCTCACATTGGGCTCAGGTTGGTCTACCTTTGAGCTCGTGTTGGACTCGCGTTGGTCTAACTTTGGGCTCACATTGGGCTCAGGTTGGTCTAACTTTGGGCTCGCGTTGGGCTCACGTTGGTCTAACTTTGGGCTCACGTTGGGCTCACATTGGGCTCATGTTGGTCTCACTGTGGTCTCACGTTGGGCTCACGTTGGGCTCACTGTGGGCTCGCCGCGTTAAGCTCGCGTTGGGCTCGCGTTGGGCTCGCGTTGGGCTCGCGTTGGTCTAACTTTGGGCTCACGTTGGGCGTGGTGAAAGTCGTTGAATCATGATACACTGTGTTCATTTATGCTCTGTAACAAGGCCAGTGTTCATAATAATAAAAAAGGATAATCAATAGTATTGTATCATCGTGATGATAATAATTGGGTTAGCTGTACATTGAATTTGTAGTCATGAAGATTGTAGGAATCAGCGGTCTTCTGTATAAGACAAAAACACGGTCAACTAAATCGTGATGAAATCTAAATCGCCCACCCCTAGTATGATGTCACGTTTCTGACAGTCTGCCCCGGGCCAGCTGTGGCTACATTGTAAAAGTGAATATTTACTGAGAACGTGCTCTAAATGTGTTGCATTTATAGTGACCTGTTGTTGTGAGGGGTCGAGGTCTAATGGGTGAAGTAGAACTAGCCCTTGTTTATGTTCTATTCATTCTCCTCCTGCTCTGTTGTTTTGATTGGCCGTGCGGAGGATGATGCTGGTGTGATTTTTACAGCTTGGGTCATAAAACACGCCTCCATTTTCCACAAAATAATAAATGTATTTGACGGAGGTCCCCCTCACCTTTGCTGATCGCCCTGTGAAGTCTGGAGCAGCCTGTGGCACAAAATACAAAAACATAATGCTTTGGGATGAGTAAATAAACCCGACCATCAGGGTGTCATCAAGGCTCTGTATCAGTGGTGTAAGTTAGTCATTGGTTTGTGATGGACAGTGAAAGATTGACCGGGTACTAAACCACAACACCGGCTGAAAGACCCACAGCAGCCTGACCCAAGACTGACCCAAGATTGACCCAAGACTGACCCAAGGCTGAAGCAGAGGTGTGGGGCAGATGTAATGAAGGGGTATTAGAAGTAATTCAAAAGTAACTGTGATTTACAATGTTTTTGTTCCTCAATCATCAAAATCATTTGGATTTCCTCCCTCTAGAGAAGAACAGTTTCTGTGCAATCTAAAATCCACAATCTCAAATCTGACTTTGGCTTCAGGACGCACATGTACATCGTCTTGTTTCCAAATATTACAGAACATTTTATTTTATTTTCTGAATTTTAGGGGCACAGTAAAAATGCAATGCAGCATTTGATTAATTGACAACATATATAACTTATATACGTTCTATTTACGTTCTATATACTTTCTATTGACGTTCGATTTACCTTCTATAGACATTCTGTTGACATTCTATGTACGTTCTATAGATGACAACCTTCACCGTCGTACGTTCTATAGATGTTCTGTTGATGTTCTATGTACGTTCCATGTACGTTTTATATATGTTCGTTTTCTGCAGGAATCGTTTTTAAATCAATAGAAAAATGTTATATAGTTTAAGATTTTTAAATGCATGTGGGCTTATGTAACCACTTCCCATTAGCAAGTTGTTTTAGCAATTAGCATTAGCCTCAGTCTCAAACACATGACCCGCCTTGACCTCGTATGACCTCAGACCGAGAAGATTTACCTTTGACCTGACCATGTGACAGGAAGTGTCCTCTGCCTCACGCTGTCTTCAGGTGTGAACATTGAACAGCAGCAGTGAAAGATGGCCCCCTAGGACCCACACCGAGCCCCCAAAGTTTAAGTAAATACGGACAGGGGCGGTGGGGGCTAACCCTGGTGGTCCAGGGACCCCCCCCAAAACATTCATCTGGTGTTTTCTCACTGCTCTCATTCCTCTGGAGGTGTTTGGACAACAGTGTCCCTGAGAATACTGTAGTCCACTGTTTAACATAGCTGCTAAAGAGCTCACTCTAGCTCAGGAAGAAGAGCTGGCTGAAGGTGCAGGACACAGGTCAAATAATTCATCAATTTTATACAGCGCTTTTCACAACTACTCAAAGACGCTTTACATATTTGTATTATTCATTCACTTATGTAGCCACAGCTGCCCTGGGGCACACTGACGGAAGCGTGGCTGGCTTTGCGCCTACGGCCCCTCCGACCACCACCAATCGCACAACCACATTCATTCATAGGCAATGTGGGTTAAGTGTCTTGCCCAGGGACACAACGACAGTGTGCGTTCCAGTTGGACTCTGAGGTCGTTGTGAAATCACCTGAACGGCCCCCGGTGTGGGAATTCCGACTCAGGGCAACTCAGACAACCCCGAGATGAGAATCCATCTTCCGAATGCCCCCCGGTGTCCCGACTGCCCCCCCGTTTTCCCGACTGCCCCCCCGGTGTCCCAAATGCCCCCCGGTGTCCCGAATGCCCCTCCGGTGTCAAAGCAACAGTCGCCATATGTGAAGTCTACAATCTTTCTTCACTAAATGCTGTCCAGTGAGGTCTGTCAAAATCATGTCCTGTATTTTCCCAGTTCTCAAACCAGAGACTTTTACAGTCTATCTGACCGGCGACCCCCTCTTCAGCTCTCGACAGACACTTAGTATTCTGTCCACTTCAGAACGTGATTTAAATTCATAAAATGGGTCCGTGTGAAGGAGCAGGTGTGCAGGCCTCGGCCGGTCATTCTCACTGTGATTGAACCAGTATGTTCTCCATTATCTTGTGTGTTTTGGCTGGTGTTTCTGAGTGGATATTATTGTACACTGAGCTCACATGTCTTTTGAATGAAATATGTTTTGGTGCAGAAGCCAGGACTGGCCCACAGCTGTTCTCTCATTATCTACCCGCCATATTGGATTCATAAAGAAAGATACAAACTTTTGATAGTTGGATAATGCTGCTTTGAGTTGAAGTAGAGGATGTTGTTTTTGCCTGTATTTACACCTGGATAATAGCTTAGAATCAGAGTGGATAAATGGATCAGCTTCTAGTGGAAAATTGTTTCAGACCCGGGCAATGTGCGGCCCGGGGGCCATAGGTGGCGCTTGACCAGTCTCCAGAAGGCTTGGTAAAACCATAATCAACACACATAATAGGAATTGTACTGTTTAATACCCAGTTTTGAGGAGCTTTAAATACACAAATTACATTTATGTTACTGAGAACAAACAGAAAATGCATTAGTTATGTCAATGTGAGGGCCCTTTCCTGACACTGTGTTATGACACTTATTGTGTGTCTTAGTTTGTATTGAGTAGCTCATCTCCACAGGTTATCGACCCCGGTCCCAATGTGGCCCTCAGGGAAAAAAAGAATTGCCCGCCCCTGCTACAGGGGGGCCCCCAAAGCCTCTACTTCAAAATAAATTTAGCTTGAAATAAATTAATAAAATATGTAGATTGTTATAGAGACTACAGAGTGTTGTTTTCAGTGTTTATAATAGAAGTTTTGATGAAATTGGTTTTGTATTTTGACCGAAGATGTAGGATTAAAGGGCCCACGGACGATTTATTGTATAGGGACGTGGAACTCTTGACTTTGGGAACGCCTGGACTATACACTTATTACAAAGAAGAATATGTACAGGGTCATGTGACAACAGAGCAGTTGGTGGAGACCGGTGGTGGAGACCGGTGGTGGGTGTAAAGCTGGCATTAGCATTTCAGTGATACCATCTCTGCATCACACGGTCTAACCTAATGTGTATGAATCTTGGTCATTTCCAGTCCTGACCATGGCCAGTTTTTCCGGGAGGTTCCCAACGCAGCCTAGGCCTCTCTGTTGGAAACCCCAGCCTTAAAGCTGAAGGGGAGGTTAGTTTATTCAGCCTAACTAGCAGTAAAAGCCCTCAGAGATGAGTTCAATCAGGCTCGTAGATACGGATTTGGGCTCTCCTATTACAACTATCTGGATACAGTTTGTGGAAATCATCATGTTTGACATTCATGACTTTTATTGAAGTATTATTTACATTTAACAAACAGGTAAAATATGGATCTGTATTTTTGACACACATTTTATGCCCCAGGGCAGTTGTGGCTAGACAAGTAGCTTGCCACCACAGTGCAGGTTCTTGAGTGTCCAGAAAAAGCGCTATATAAAACTGATGCATTTTTTGCTAGTTAGTTATTGATGAGAAAATTTAATAAAGCGTGAGTGGTGGTGAGTGTTTTTGAATTAGGCGGCTCTTTGGTGAAATTTAATAGAATATTTCAAACAAAATTTCAATATTTCAGACATTTTTTCAATTATTACTGTAATATGGAATTAGATTTTTTATTTTATTTTGAAATGTAGTTGTTTGGAAGTCTACGTCCACGTCTTATAACGCTTATGTTATAATGTATAAGATGAATGTTTTTGTCTTTTATAGAGATACAACATTTTAAAGGCCTTAATTTCATTTTGTAGGAATCATTAAAAGCACACCATTCCTTATCCAAAATGAAACACCATTGCCAAGATCAGCACTAGTTTGGGGATACCAGCAGCTTCTTGTATTATCAGATTTTTTACTGTTTTTTCTCTTGACTTTCAACATACTGTAGCTATAACTTTCCAACGGTCCATTTTTAAGCCTTCTGGTTCAGTTTCCCAGTGCAGTATTTCCCTTAGATCCACACCTAAACAACAGTATGTGTATGTGTGTGTTTCTCAGCCTGTGGGCGCGTCCCTTTCCCCAGACCGCAGAAGGGCAATAATAATCACTTAACCCAAATCAACTGCAATCAGGATGAGGCAGGCCTGCAGCTGGGAGGCACACTATTTACCCCAACAACAAGGACGGTTTGGACACTGATGACCAGGAGGAAGATCAGAGAAGACTTTGTTGTAGAATCTAATCAAGAAATGAAGTTGTGTTTTACCCCCGCAGAGGGTTTGTGTGTGATTGTGTGTTGTTGGTGATTGTAGCGTTTCTCCCGGGGGCTGCACATGCTGAGTCACAGAATCTGATCCAAAGATTGTCCCGAGCTGTTTGCGTCGTGGTGTAGGTCCTGTCAAAGCTAAAGGCCTCACAGGAAGGACACAATCACTGTATGGACGGATATATACAAGGGGGGGAGGGTCATGGAGGGGGCCCAACATCGAGACAGATGTCAACACAGCAGCCAGAATATGAGGTGCGAGTGCTGTTGACTAAACTCACAAATGACATATTACAATAGTTCAACTCTATACATTTAGGCTTTCTTCCACGACCTCATGGACGACTTGAGTCTCTCCCAGACACACAGACGACTACTCACTTGAACAATCTTTCTTTGAGAATGACCCTAAACAGTATAAAATGTAGGCACATGTATTAAAGTAATGTAACATTGTAAAAGGATTTAGCATTTTTGTTATTGGTCATGAATTAGGTTAGATTAGCTTCATCAATCCCCAAAGGGTTAGGGTTATACCTGATGATTTATATGGGTTTGGTCATAGTTCTGGGGCTTGTAATAACACAAGATTATGTTTGTATACTTGACTAGAGATGCACTGATCTGGCTTTTTTTAGTCCTGATACCGTTCACGATATCTAGGCTTTGTATTATGTATCTTTGTATTATCAGAAAAAAGGGAGTTCCAGTGTAATATAATGTCTAATCCGCTCATAATTAGGATAAAGTATAATATTGGCTCCAGTATCGGCCTCATTCAGATCCACCGATCCAGCTTTTGGGCCTGGACCGATATCTGATCCAGGATCGGCATCGGTGGATCCCTATACTTAATGCTTGGCTCTGGAAGACTGGTTCATGTATTTTTTTTTCTTGGCTAAACCAACATATTACCCACCTCTGCCAGTACACTCACATGTTCATGCTTTAGGGCCTGGGTGGTACTATGACAGAGCTCCAGCTCAGGCCTACAGCACATTCATATTTTTCATACTTTTCAGCTCTATCTCCTCCCAAGCTAATCACAGTCGCTAACGCTAACGCCACGATACCTTACTATACCTCGCTATTAGCCTCTGTAGCTTGTAGCATCTCCCATTCCTTTAGCTGGAAACAATGATGAAAATGACTAATTCCTGACTTTTCTTGCCCAACATTTTTCATTGATGCGAACCTTGCGCTAAAAATCTATAGGAACCATTTTTAACATAAGTGGATTCCTATTCATATATTAAATTAAGAAATGTTATATACTTAATAAAAATAAATTTCAGTTTAGTATAAAAATTGTCTGTATTTTATTGTATTTTAAGGCAGTATGTTTTTTGAAAGCCAGATCAAGTCAATTGTGACTGTGTATACATCCACATTCTACATTTAAACCTGTTTACATCACATGGGCTACATTTCAAACTCCTTCTACGTCTCCACAATTGAATTTCACTTTGTTTAAACCCGTATGCGAGTGCATTTTTTAACTGCAGCTGTGGTTGATTTCTGGCGGTTTTGGACAAATGTAAAAAGCACATTCTCCAGAACTTTATCTGTGCCTCCAGAACAATTTGTTGTTCATCATCTTCTGAAATGGGTCCATAACTTTAGCTGTTTATGTAGAAATGTGCATTACGGAACCGGGAGGGTGGCCCAGGCAAGTCGGTTAAGGTGTTCAACAGAGCTTGTAACATTTTGAGCCAAAGGCCTTCCTCAAATGGATTATTACTGGAATTAAAAATGGCAGTGCACTTTTATTTTAGCATTCCTCCATGTTGGTGGATAAAAGTGTAGTCTGTTAATTTCGTAAAATAAAATTAATTTGAAATCTGTCAGAATTATTATTTTACTTTAGTCCCGTCCCTGGCCTCTACAGACAACATCAAATCAGAGTTTGTGGGATACTACTTTGACCAATTGAATTTGAGTTTTACTTTAGCCCCACCCCTGGCCGCAACAGCAACATCAAATCAGAGTTTGTGGGATACTACTTTGACCAATTGTATTTGAGTTTTACTTTAGTCCCGCCCCCTGGCCTCTTCAGATTACAGACAGACTACTTTACATACTTACTTATTTCAGGAGACTTACAGGCTACCCTGGACCTTCATTTGTAGACCTAAAAGCTCTAGTGGCTGTTTTTTGAGTAATTAGCCAATATCTGGGGAATATTGTGGACCAAGGACTAGATCTATTTCCAAATCAATGTAGAGTCCACTAATATTAAATCTCCCTAAAACAGAGTAGGCTTTTTTTGATCCGTTATCCGTCTTCATCTCAGTGGTATTTTTGGGGCATTGTGTACAATACTGCTGGGTCGCAGCTGACATCACCCCATTCTATAGCCCTATACATGTTAGTGTGTGGTTTTTCACTATTAAAAATAATCAGATTCAACATTTGTGGATTTTTTTGGAGGCATATTTGTTTTAAAAAGTCCCAAATAGTTAATACAGAATTCTGCCCCCCTGCCCCCATCTGAGGGTATGACATCACATTCTGCAACCCAGATGGAGGTTTGTTGATTCTAAATTTGTATTTCTCTCAGAATTGTGGCGCCTTTAGGTCCAAGTAAAAAAATAGATTTAGATATAATGTAGTCTGTTGAAGTATTATACAATGCTTTTACTTGAGTTTTGGGTTCGACACCATTTTTATTTGAAGACAATGCTTTTCCCTGCCTTGTAAGTGAGATTATAATGTGCAAGACTTCCTCCTGGAGCCGGTGACCCAGAAACACCCAAATCCCTCAACACACACACAAAAGGTTAACTGCCTAAAGCCTTACCTAAGCCACTGACTGCCACCTGAATACAAAAAAATCTGCCCAAAAAGTCAAATAAACACTTCAACGTTGGGAGATACAAAAGTGTTTCTGAAGCACTGAATCATGTAAAATGAAGTCTATTGGTGTGACCATCACTGGACCCCGGCCCACTGCATGAGAAACACTAGTTGAACTGATTACTCCTGCTTTAGTTCTAACTCAGTGTTGTTTTACACTTTGTTTCTGCTTCTGCCTGTTACTAGTTTTGTTAACCAGGTTGAGTACTGGTTTATTCTATCCCTTCTGATTCCTGGTTTAATCTTTTAATCCAGATATATCCCTACACCTCATCACAGTAATCTGCTTAACTCCAGCTGTCATCACAAAGTCACATCAACCACTTTTTGTCCACAAACGTCACTTAAACCGAGCCTAGTTTGGACTCCCCCCGTTGGATTTAAGCTGCTGTAGGAGATAATGGCCGTTTGCAGTTTTTCTGGGACGCACCTGACCCTTAAATGTGCTTGGGGTCCGGGTAGCTCTGCTGAGACGTGCTCATTCTGTGTTGACTTAAGAGTTAAAACTGAAGCCATCAATCATCGGAGAGCGACGTCTCTGCCCCCTCCAACTGGCCCCACTTTATCTACCGCCAGCTAAGACTGATCCGGAGCGTGCGTGTAAAAACCAGTCCTGATCTGACACAAATAAAAAGACTTTTAACGTTTTCCAAGTTGGAAAACTATAGGGGGCGCTGTGTCATTTTAGCTTGAAGTAATCTTGCAATTTAACATATGTGACTTTAAGACATGTAGCTTTTGCATAGCCAATTACGTCATTAGATCAACTAGACAATTTAATTGCAAATCTTTTTACCCAGGCCCTGGTGGTGTTTATTGGTTGCCAATTACCAAAAACCATCCTACAAATTCTTCTGCAATCTTTGCCATAATTGCCGGCTACCAGAAATGTGTCTTTTGAAAATGTATTGATGTATTGTCCAAGTATTTAGTGGTAAATAAAACCGCATATTATTAAGTGTTTCTACTAACGTCGTAGGCAGTGAGTTTTAAAACCTTCCCCCTTGATCAAAAGCACTGTGGCATTTGGAAAGGGTCTCCGTCCATAATGAGATTTAATCGTATGCGGACGTCCCAATCAGCCCTAACTCCCTGATCACATTTACATGGTTTCAGGTTTGAGCTGCCACAGGGTCCTGGGGCAGACCACCTGGACGCTCCACTGTATACACAATCAGCCTGCATTAGCCTATTCTCTTTCATTGTCTGTGTAAATCAAATGACTGAAGTTACTATGCCAACAATTAAGTTTGGCCAAATGTATGTATAGATTTAGATCATACCAAATAAATTTTTAAAAGCCCTTTGATCTATGCACCAATGTCATGCATGCAGTTAAAAAAGTACAATCTAATATTTGACAAATGCACCCGTGTTTGGGGCAGTATTTCTGAGCCACATACTCAGCATCAAATTAGATAATTTTATGGAAATATTGACGTAATTGACCTCAAATCGATTTTGCCACAATTTTATTTTCTTCTCCCCAAAAGTATTTACTTTTATTTGATTTTATTTCCCCAAACAACATGTCTTCAGAACGCCACCTTTAAATGTTAACATAAATGTATTATTGATTCATATTTTCCAGTCAGTTTGCCTTCAGATCTCATTTCCAAAGACTCTTTGAAAAGAGTTCATGTCTAAAACTAGCCTGACGAGACACCAAGATGTGAGCAGCCTTCAACCACTGATGAACCGGTGGGACCGTTCGTTCAGAAATGAAGATATTTTAATATAACTAAAACATTTGCGCGTACACGACCTTCATTAGGCACCAAAACGCCTCTCCGCTCAGCTCCGGCCCTGCTCATACAAACTTCTGTAAGAGTAAGTCAGTTTGCATGTGTGTGAGTCTAAAGCATTTTAACAGAATTCCCACATGCACTGCCCCTGTGTCCAGCTGACCACCCACTCTGAGAGCGGCCATGTTCTCCCCTCAGTGGACCGGACGCAGCAGTTACAGGCTCTCGTGTGGCCCCGTTGTTTTAGGCCAGTCCTGCAACGATTTGTCAATGGAAAGAATTTGGTCAGCAATCCAGGAATAATGAAGTGGCCACATTCGTTAAAATAGAAGGAAATGCATTAATTGAAGTCATTTGTCAGTAATTGATTGCATTTTAGATCCGTGCAACGATGGGTCTTAGGCAGGGAACGCCCCTTAAAAGCTATATTTTTCGTTTTGTTGCTGCAGCTACTCTTTATTCCCAAAGTCACTGACCGACCCAAACTAGTTACCCACTTTTGCCTGGATCCTTCTCTCATTTTTTCTGCTGAAAGGTGCCTTTTATAATGTCCTATTTCCATGACCTAAAAGCCAGACCCTTTACACTCTATGTATTTGTGTGTATTATAACTGGCTTTCCATGACCTCCAGCCAGGACCCTCCTCGGTGCTGCCTCCCTGCGAACACTTGTTTAGACAACAGTGAAGCACATGTTGGAGGAAATATGGCCGCCTCGCTGCTGCTGGTTTTGGGTCTCGGGTGAATGGAGCTATGGCATGTGTGTGAGTTATCCATGGATTTTAATGATTGATTTAAGAGCAATCCTTTTCCAAACGCTTTGACAAACTGCGGCTCAGAGAAGACCGGCGGGAGTCGGGCCACGTCTGCACAAATATGGCTATTTCTGTAAACAAATATGTGATTTTTCGCCCGCAAATGTTTTTCGGACTCATTTTTGCACAGTGACATCACAGAGCTTAGTTTATGCTTATTGTTGATGGGGGGGAGCCTAGGTAAGAAGGGAAGGTCTAGACGGTTGGGAATATTCTCGTAAACAGTAAGGCCTTTGGACGTTTGTGTTAAATGGTGATGTCAAAACTTCTCATCCAGTAATTATAATTAATGTATATTTAAAAGTAAAATATAAACAATATTGTGGAAAAAATACATAAAAAAAATAGTGAATTCATGTAGACATTCTTGTATGTCTAAGCAATGTGAGCAAATAAATAAATAGTAGTTCAGAAATGTACTATATAGAGCAGGAGTGGGCAATAGTTTTTTTTCAGGGGGCCACTTTAGGATGGGGGCTTTTATTATAGATTAGCTACAATACAATATCCAATATTTTACACAATATTTATACATGTATAAATTCAATACAATTTATAAACAGTGTCAGAAAAGGCCTTCTTTTTTGTGGGGGGCAAATCTAGTTTATTGCCCTCACATTGTCACAACAAATGCATTTTTTATCTTTGTTTTCAATTTCTGTAATACGTGTTTGATTACTGGGGTACCAACCCTTCTGAGAGCAAGACATGGACTGGTCCCCGGGCCGCACATACAGACCGCCCAGGTCTATTGTTAATTCAAATAATATTATGCTTGGTGACGTAACTGTACGGGGCACTGGTCTTACAGCTCAAAAAGTTACTCAAGTATTGGCTAAATGTAACGTAGGGGGCGCTGTCCGTTTGATAATATATTGCATATCATTATGTTTGTATATGCATGGCCTGGAATATCCTGTATATGAAAATGTATGTACATAAATAAGATCTGTGATGTGTTGGTAAATGAGTCCACACAGGTGACAGCCTACACCACATTGACTACATGTATTCATGTGTTAGCTGCAGTTTGGCCAAAGATCAACTGATTACTTTTTAACCTCCACCATTTTGAAAGGAGCTATACGATGTTGTTTATTATTGTAGGGGCGTGACATCTAAAGGCCTCAAAGAGAAAACACTTGGTGCCATTGTCTGTGTGTTTTATGACCTGCCTCGTGAATGAATGTGTCTGAGGCTGTGTCCAGGCTGCAGATTTGTATAAATGCAGCTTTCAATGTAAATAAAATGCCATATGTGTATGTAATGTCCGCCCCTCCCATTTTTTGTATTCTCTATAAGTCTTATTTGCATGTTTCCATGACAACACCCTTGAAGCTCTGGTTTTTTTGCGATGATATTTGCACACCTCAGGCCAGTCTTAGCTTCATGATTATGAGCGACTTTAATAGCCCTCAAGGGACTCTCAGGTTTGTGTAAATAGCCCATCTTATGATATCAGGCAGTTTAATTCACTGAGCTTTTTCTTTATCCAGTCCTGAAGTGCTGAAGAATCTGGCTCTGGGGAAATGTGAACAAGAAGTAGTGGCTCAGTATCAATATAAAGTGCTCGATGCTAAATTAAAAAAACTAAAGCCAAACATTTCACTATTTTTCACATTCTTCTCCTGTGCATTCCTCTACATCCAGCCCTTGCGTTTTCGTTCCTCTGCAGCTCTCCGGTCTGGAGTTCGGAGCATAAGCGAATAATTAGGTAATTGCCCCCTTGATTGAGCTCAATAGGAAACATTTCAATTAGGCTAAAACTGAGCGAAGGAGGAAGCCGGCTCTTACAAAGGGAAACACAGCTTGTCAGGCAACTGTCAGCCAGGCAGCCCACACCACGAGAGCGGATTAACTGGATACTCACAGAGGAAATGCTCCCAAAA